>CASBWL010000612.1:30000-32500 GCA_949130495.1 Sambucus nigra | reverse complement strand
GACGAAAAAATCGGTCGACCTAGCAGCAAGGCAATGTCGACAGGGTGATGCCCGGGAACAAGGCAACTGTCGGTCTGGTGATGCCTGGAAACAAGACAATGTCGGCAAGGTGATGCCTCGAAATGGGCAAAGTGATACCCAACAAGGCGATGCCTAGCAACAAGGTGATACCCAAAAATGGGCAAAGTCGGTCCGCCGATGCAAGGCAATGTCGGTCGACCGACGCCCAACAAGGAAATACATTCAAGTAAGGAACGTCACCCGCACGAGACAACTAGGCGCGCTCCTGCGAGTGAACCTCGTGCTCTCGGGTGATGCCTAGAAACAAGGAATTTTTCGGTCGGACGATGCCCAGAAACAAGGCAAGGTCGGTCGAGTTATGCCTAGAAACAAGCAATGTCGGTCGGATGATGCCTAGAAATAAGGTAAAGTCATTTGGGTGATGCCCAAAAATGGGCAAAGTCGGTCGCCCGATGCAAGGCAATGTCGTTCAGCCGACGATACAGTCGGTCGACCGGCGCCCAACAAGGAAATCCATCCGAGGAAGGAACCTCGCGTGCACGAGAAAACTCGACCCATGTTGCCAAGGTAATACCCAAACCACCCAACAAGTATTTAGGGTGATGCATAGAACCAAGGCAATGTCGGCCCAAAATGGGCAAAGTCGGTCGGCCGACCAAAAATAGCAGGACAATGTCGGTCGACCGACGAAAAACAGTACCGGGAAGGAACCTCACGCTACCGAGAAAACTCGGTCACGCTACCGGGAAAACCCGGAGAGGAACCTCAGGCTACCGAGAAAACTCGGTCACGCTACCGGGAAAACCCGGAGAGGAACCTCGGGCTACCGAGAAAACTCGGTCACGCTACCTGGAAAACCAGGTAAGGAACCTCGCGCGTCGGTCAACCGACGAAAAACTCGATCACGATACCGAGAGAACCCGGTAAGGAACCTCGCGCGCACGGGAAACCTCGATCACAGCCCGGCAGCACCCGGTAAGGAACCTCGCGCGTCGGTCGACCGACGAAAAAATCGGTCGACCGACATTTTTTTTCAAAGTTTTTCCAAATGCCTAGGCAAGCTTCCCAGACCTTCCCAACAACATATTATGACTTCCCATGGACGCCCTCAAACTTTGGCAAAGGGAATACCCGAGTACTCATCTTATTGCAGTTGATGTCTACTGCTACCACTTTGAAAATTTCGTTAAGATGTTATATGAGGGGGGGTGAGTCCAGAGCAGCAGAGGTTCGAATTTTTTAGCATGACCGATGACCGCTACCGACGCATGACCGATGCATAAAAACACCCCAAAACAAGTCCACTAAGCCCCGATGACCCAAAAAAGTCCCGAAAAAAGGGTCGCCAAGAGCTGCCCGACCGTCGGCCGACCGACAAAAAACGTCGGTCGACCGTTTCCAGGGCAGAACGAAAACGTTGTCCAAATGTTGCCTGAAAGTCATTCCAATGATGACTACATACAAGGCAACGTCCGCAAGTAACTGAGGTCCCTAGATATGCCCGATACTAGGGGTCACCGAAAGTCGCCCGATCGTCGGCCGACCGACACGGCACGTCGGTCGACCGTTTCCAGCGCATAATGAAAACGGTGCCCAAATGTTGCCTGATGAAAGTCATTCGAGCAAACATGGAACACCTAGGCAAGGTACCCAATGGCCAAATGTTCCTAGAAATGTCCGATAGAGAATGGGTCACCAAAAGTCGACCGACCGGCGTGGCACACCGGCTGACCGTTTTCAGTGCAGAACGGAACTGTGCACAGATGTTGCCTGAAAGTCATTTGAATGATGCCTAGAAACAAGGCAACGTCCCTAGATATGCCCGATACAAGGGGTCGCCAAAAGCGAAACATGCTGTCGGCCGACCGACACGGCACGTCGGTCGACCGTTTTGAGCGCACGTCGAAAATGTGCCCAAATGTTGCCTGAATGCCCATGCAAGTTGGAACCCGATTGGGTATCATGGCAAGGCAACCCAATGTCGAAAGAAATAGTGGCGCCAACCTGGGATGCCCAACCCAAGATGCAGGTTGGCACCCACAAAAGTCCCGACACGATAAGGATACAACCTCACGCGATGCCTAGCAACAATGAAATACATTAAAGGTGATGCCTAAGCGACCCAAGAAATTGGTCGATCTATTCCCATGCACGTCCAGGTGACTCCCAAAATATATAGGCAAAGTCGGTCAGGTCGTGCATAAACCAGGCAATTTCGGTCGGGTGATGCCGAAAAATAACCGAACCTCACGTGATGCCCACCGATACCAGTGAACCAAGACAATGTCGTCGAGGTAATGCTTGGAAAACAGGCATACAACCTCACGCGATGCCTGACGTTGGGTGACCTTTCCCAGTGCAAGGAAATTTTTCGAACTTATCGCAGTTCATGTCTACTGCTACCACTTTGGAATTTTTGTTAAGATGTTATATAGAGGGGGGTGATGTTCCTAGCCAACCTCCCCTTCCTTCGGGAAGG
>CASBWL010000611.1:1580000-1698549 GCA_949130495.1 Sambucus nigra | reverse complement strand
TATTTTGAGTTATAAATTTGGGTAAGTACGGAATTAACTTGACATACAACTTTAATTAAAATCGATAGATCGATCCGACGTCCTAGTTTTCTCCCATATTTGATATTATCACTTGTTCATTTCTAGTCATTTATATATTTTGCTCTTGTTTTAATTCAAACTCATCCATATTTATACACTCATTGTCTAGTTGAAAAATCGGTATTTTATGAATTGACGAAATCTCTGTGGGTTCGACCCGTACTTGTACCCGCTATATTTCAATACCCGTGCACTTGCGGTAGTTTTATAATAAATAAAACTTGACAACAAGTTTTTGGCGCCGTTGCCGGGGATTTCGGTCGTTTTTAAGAATATTGATTTTCGGACTAATTTTATTTTTATTTTTATTTTTATTTTTAAAAAAAAATCCAAAAGTCCATAAAAAAAAATTCTAAATTCTAGCAGCATTTTTTTTAAAACTTATTTTCAGAATATAAAAAAAAAATCAGATTTGATTTAAGTTTTTTGTGATTAAATAGTGTCTTTGACATTATTTTTGTCATAAACTACCTAAATAGTTGTAAAATTCGAAATTAAATTTTCTTTTTTCTGGAAATTTTCATCTTTCAAAGCTGCTATTAAAAAAAATTAAAAAAAAAACTGATTTAATGTGTTTTATGAAAAACTAGTTGTTTTTAACACTAGTTTGTCATAAAAGTACTTAAAATTTTGGAAATTTCGAAAATATTTCATTTTTTTCCTGAAAATTTTTAGATTTTCGAGTTTCTCTAAGTTGAATTAAAAAAAAATTACAAAAAATAAATAAATCAATAGCATAATTTTTTTTCTCTCCATTCTTATAGTGTTTTTTTTGTTATTATTTTTTTTTAAGTGTAAAAATTCCTTGTAAGTGCATTTGTAATTATTTTTGTATGTAATAATTTTTGTTGCACTTTACGCTTGGTATGTTTTTTTTGTTCTTTTTCAGATAAAAAAAAAAGAGAAGAGACGACAAAAAGGGGGGGGGGGGGGGGGGGGGACGGAAAAGAAAGCAACCGTAGGAAAAGCGTTAAAGTTACTTGTGCAATCTTGCCACGCGCACAAGGTACTCTCGGAGACGACTGAAACGGAGGCGACGTTTCCCTCCGATCGACGTCAAATAAAACTTCGGCCCGGCGTAAACAAGTGACCGTAAAAAGTCCACGCCGGAGGTAAGTCTTGTGTGCTCCTACGTGAAACTATTTTCGCAAATTTCAATGACCACATTGCATAATTTTACTTAAGGGAAAAACCCAATTTTAAGATAAGGTGGGGATTTAATAACCCTTCCTTGGCCCACAAATCATTAAGCTACCTAGCATCTGCATAACCCAAGCCATAATTTTAATTTAAAATTTATTAGACATTGGCCATAGGGTATCACATAGCTCATAGGCATATTTTTTTCAAGGCTAGGATTAAAAGCTAATCCAAACACAGAATTTTCAAATCGATGCCATTTTGACCTTGCCTAGGATTGGTGGTTTTTAATGAGTCTTCGTACCGACCACCTACCTGGAGGAAAAATTTGGTAATTGAGGCGATGGTTTGGAGTTGGTCGTCTTTTAAATTCTCCCTCATCAAGAATTAGGAGCTCTTTAATTAGGGAGATTATTTCGGAGACCCATTGTCATTGAAATAATCTCGGAAAACTAGATCTTAAAAATTGAACTTCCCCTCACCTAATTCAGATAAACTCCAAATTGCTTTGTGTTAGCTTAGGAATTTTGTGGTCCTGTGTCAGATTATTTGCTTTCCATATTTAAAATTAAAAAAAAATCGAGTGAGCTAGTGCATGCAAGGTTGGTTTCGAGATCCTACTGGTCGTTTAACTAGAGTGGAGTCAAATATTCCCGATACTGTTATAGGTAGCACCTCGATTTTCATCGAAATGGGAGATGAACTAATAACTCGTGCCCTAAAGGATTACCTATATCCGAGTAGAGCGAGTCAACCATCGTGTATACAGCTTCCCACGCACAATGCCAATAACTTTGAATTCAAGTCGGGAATAATTCATTTACTTCCCATCTTTCGAGGCACCGAAAGGGAGGATCCATACCTCCACGTGCGTGAGTTTGAAGAAATTTGCGGAACGGTTAAGTTACAACAACTCACTGACGAGATTGTTAGACTGAAACTATTTCCTTTTTCTTTAAAAGACAAGGCTAAGAGTTGGATGCTCTCACTGAAACCGAATTCCATCACCACTTGGAATCAATTGAGTGTTGAATTTTTGCAAAAGTTTTTCCCTAACCAAAATACGGCAACAATACGTCATGCCATCAATACTTTCAATCAAAAAGAGGGAGAGACTTTATGGATGTACATGGAAAGATTCAAGGACTTGCTCCTGCAATGTCCTCATCATGAAATCGAATTGGGTCGTCAAATCCAGATTTTATATGAGGGTTTCTATTATACTACTCGGTCTATGCTTGAACTAATGTGTAATGGAGATTTCACAGAGAAGAGTGAGGCCAACGCGTGGTCATTTTTAAAACCCATTGCTCAAAAGTCCTAGCGATGGGCACCCCATTGGGATTCTACTACCCCAAAAATTAATTAGGGTATTGCTCGCAAGGAAGAACAAGGTTTTGGATTGAATGCCAAAGTGGCTACATTAGCCCGGCGTTTAGAAGCCTTAGAAACCAGCAAGGAGGGTAACCGAGTCGCACCTACAGTTGTGCAACATATAGGGACACCTATGTGCGTGTTTTGCGATGGTTTCGACCATCTGGTCGAAAGTTGCCCCACTCTTCCGGCACACAAAGCTATGACCGAGCTGGCAAATGTCCTCTATCAAAATAGGCCCAAATACGACCCATTTTACAATACTTACAATCCAGGTTGGAGGGATCACCCTAACTTTTCGTGGTCTAAAGGTCAATACCAGGGTAGTGGAGGCCAAACTTCAAGTAACCCACCCCCGGGTTTCTAAAAGAGCACCCCTGCACCGTCGTTCCCTTCACCCCAAAAGATTCAATCTTTAGAAGAAACGATGAATTTACTTGCCCAAAGTACCCTGCAATTCCAACAAACCACACAAAGTGTCCTCCAATCCACACAACAAAGCTTGCATGCCAACACTCAATCGATTGCCAAATTAGATGTACAAGTGAGTCAGTTAGCCAATGCATTGAGCGAGAGAACTAAAGGATCGTTCCCCAGCCAACCCGAGCCTAATCCTAAGGGTAACATGCCGAGGAGTCAGTATGTTGTTCAAGACAACACTAGAACATCAACTACTCAAGAGCATGCTAAGGCCATCATCATGCTTAGGTCAGGTAAAGAAGTTGAGAATAATGTCTCACAACCCACCACTAGTGAATCTGAGAAAGTAAAGGAAAAGGAGGACTCACCTGTAGATCCAACTTCTTCCTCACCCTCATCTTCCGAGACATCTGTAGAGACCTATGTCCCGAAAGCTCCATTTCCACAACGTCTAGTGCCACAGAAGAAAAAGGCGCAAGTGGACAAAATGTTGGAAGTATTCAAGCACGTACAAATCAACATCTCGTTGCTTGATGTTATACAACAAGTTCCATCATATGCCAAATTTCTAAAGGACCTTTGTACCTTCAAGAGAAACACTAATGTTCCAAAGAAAGCTTTCCTCGCCGAACAAGCCAGCTCGATCATCTCATATCGAACCCCTGCCAAGTATAAAGATCCCGGGACTCCGATGATCTCTATTAAAATAGGGGAACACATTATTGAGAAAGCCCTTCTAGATTTGGGAGCAAGTGTGAACCTTCTTTCGTACACCGTGTACTAGAAATTAGGTTCTGGAGAATTGAGACCGATTAGGATTACCTTATCCTTAGCTGACCGATCTGTTAAGATTCCGAGAGGCGTTGTTGAGGATGTCTTGATAAAAGTAGGTGAGTTTGTCTTCCCAGTCGATTTTGTGGTTCTGGATACCCAATAAGTGCATAATCCTAATGGACAAATTCCGATTATTTTGGGTCGTCCATTCCTCGCCACGTCGGATGCCATTATTAGGTGTCGTAGCGGCCAATTGAACTTATCATTTGGAAACATGACTATGGACCTTAATGTGTTCAATGTGGCCAAACAACCACCAGAGCACGATGGACCCGTGGATATCGATATGGTTGACACTATCATCCAGGAGACTTTTGAACAAAATTATAGTGATGACCCTTTAGCAGCATGCCTTGCCCATTGTGGGTCTGAATTTGACATCGAAAGCTCCATCGTTGAAGTTAACACACTCCTCGACTCCACCCCTGTCTTGGAAATAGGATCTTGGAGATCTAAGCCTGAACCCCTATCTCTCTCTACGTCACCCATTCCACCCTCGGCTCCCGATCTTGAATTGAAGTCACTGCCTGAAATGCTCGAGTATAGGTTCTTAGGACCTTCTGAATCCTTACCTATTATCATCGCGTCTGACTTAGACAAAGAACACGAAGATAAACTGTTGCGTGTTCTCAAAGGACACAAGGAAGCCATAGGATGGACCATAGCCGACATTAAGGGGATAAGTCCCTCGGTGTGCATGCATAGGATACACTTAGAAGACAATGCTAAAAATTCTCGTGAAGCACAACGTAGACTTAATCCCAATATGAAAGAGGTCGTCCGAGCTGAGGTTCTAAAATTGCTCGATGCGGGTATCATTTACCCCATCTCTGATAGCCAATGGGTCAGTCCCGTTCAAGTTTTCCCAAAGAAATCCGGTGTTACGGTGGTGAAAAATAGCGATGATGAGTTAGTACCCACTAGAATTCAAACCGGTTGGCGAGTGTGTATTGATTATAGGAAGTTGAACGCTGTTACAAGGAAGGATCACTTTCCTCTTCCTTTCATACACCAAATGCTAGAGAGATTAGCCGGCTATCCATATTAGTTTTTTCTCGACGGTTACTCCGGATACAATCAAATTCCCATCGCTCCCGAGGATCAAGAGAAAACCACCTTCACTTATCCATTTGGTACTTTTGCTTACCGACGCATGCCCTTTGGGTTATGCAATGCACCCGCTACATTTCAGCGGTGCATGATGAGTATCTTTTCGCATATGGTGGAACGTTTTCTCGAAGTCTTTATGGATGATTTTTCTATATTTGGGTCTAGTTTTGATAAGTGCCTCCATCACCTCACCCTCGTTCTGAAGAGGTGTAAGGAAAAGAACCTTGTTCTTAATTGGGAAAAGTGTCACTTCATGGTCAAACAGGGCATAGTGCTAGATCACATCATTTATGAAAAGGGTATCGAGGTAGATAAAGCTAAAATAGATCTAATTGTTAATCCCCATCCCCTAAAACTGTGCCTGAAGTTCGGTCATTCTTAGGACACGCGGGTTTTTATCGGATATTTATTGAGAATTTTAGCAAAATCTCTCGATCCTTGTGCAATCTTCTTTCCAAGGACACACCTTTCGATTTCACTGACGAATGCCTTCAAGCCTTTGAAAGGCTAAAGAAGGAATTGACCTCTGCACCGATTATGAGACCCCATACTGGAGTCAACCGTTTGAGATCATGCGTGACGCTTCCGACTATGCCATAGGTGCGGTTCTTGGTCTGCGTAATGAGAAACATCCTCATGTCATCAATTATGCCAGTAGGACTCTTAATGATGCCCAATTAAACTATTCCACGACTGAAAAAGAGTTCCTTGCTGTTGTTTTTGCTCTTGAGAAGTTTAGGTCTTACTTGATAGGATCCAAAGTTTTCATTTTCACCGATCACTCAGCCTTGCAATACCTTTTATCTAAAAAGGTTGCTAAGTCCAGTCTTATTAGGTGGATCCTATTACTGCAAGAGTTTGAGCTTGAAATTCGAGATAAAAAGGGATGTGAGAATGTAGTGGCGGATCACTTATCTAGGCTAACCATTGAATTATCCGATAACCTGTTGCCACTAAATGAGTCCTTTCCCAATGAGCAGCTGATGCTTGTCTCTCACCTTCCATGCTTTGTCGATATTATGAACTATCTTGTGACGGGTGAAATGCCACTGCATTAGTCTAAGCAACATCGTTCCAAATTTTTAAAGGAAGCCAAGCATTTCTTTTGGGATGACCAGTATCTTTTCAAGTATTGTCCTGATTAAATCATTCAAAAATGTGTACCCGATCATGGGATTCAAAGCGTAATCTCTTTCTGCCATGACTAAGCCCGTGGAGGTCATTTCAGTGCTAAAAAGACCGCTGCAAAAATTTTGCAGTGTGGATCTATTGGCCCACCATTTTTCGTGACTCGAATGATTACATTAGGATTTGTGACCGTTGCCAATGGTTAGGAAAGATCACATGTAGGAATATGATGCCCTTAAATCCCATTCTGATTATGGAGGTTTTTGACTGTCGGGGTATTGATTTTATGGGTCCATTCCCAAATTCCTACGAAAATCTCTACATTATTTTGGCAGTTGATTATGTATCTAAGTGGGTAGAAGCCATACCGTGTAGGACGAATGATCGCCATGTGGTGGTCAAATTCATTCGAGAAAATATTTTCTCCCGTTTCGATACGCCTCGATCCATCATTAGCGATCAGGGAACACATTTCTGTAATCGATCCTTCGAGAGTCTTATGAAAAAGTACTCGGTCACACACAAGGTAGGATACTCTTATCACCCTCAAACCAGTGGTCAAGTAGAGGTTTCCAATAGGCAAATTAAGCAAATCATCGAGAAAACAGTAAATCCAAACCGAAAGGATTGGTCCTTAAGGTTGTTGGATGCATTGTGGGCCTATCGCACTGCCTACAAAACACCACTAGGTATGTCCCCTTATAGGCTTATCTACGGAAAAGCCTGTCACCTTCCGGTAGAGTTAGAACACAAAGCCTATTGGTCCATTAAGACTTTCAATTTTGATTTACCCACTGCAGGAGAGGTCCGGAAGCTTTAACTCAATGAGTTAGAGGAGATTCGGAATGATGCGTACGAAAATGCAAAATTGTACAAGGAGAAAACAAAAATGTTCATGACAAGTCCATCCTACGGAAGTCATTCGAACCTGGTCAAAAAGTGCTCCTGTACAATTCTAGGTTGCATCTCTTTCTCAGTAAGTTGAGGTCTAGATGGTCCGGTCCCTTTGTTGTTAGGACAGTCTACCCACATGGGGCGGTTGAGATAAAGAATCCTAAAAATGGTGAAATTTTCAAAGTTAATGGTCAAAGATTGAAGCCTTATTTAGAGCTAAGAGATCGAGAAGTGGAGCACATTCCCCTCCAATACCACGAGTGAACATGAAATTGGGTCGTGTTTTTGTATCATAGTTTATGTTTTTGTGTTTTTCAGGAAACGTTTGTCGGAGAAAGTATCTCGTTGTGGTAATACTCTTAATAAACTTTCAGCCTTTTTCAAACTGTCTTGTACATTGAGGACAATGTAGAAATTAGGTTTGGGGGTATTGAGGTAATTTTTCTCCTCTTTCCAAAAAAAAAAATCAGAAAATTTTCAAAAATCCAAAAATATTTTCAATATCAGTGAGTTTTGGTACAATTTCTTAATATAGAATTAATTCACCAATCTCTCAACTTATAAATTTTTGACACTTAGCCATATAATATAATTGAAAAAGGATATTGAGGCGAATGTTAATATGCTTAACGAATAAATGTGGAGATTTTAACCCGGTGAGATTTTCGTGCCATTCATCATTTTTTTTGAGAAATTTAAATCGATCCGAGTTAGAATAACTCAAACTTTCCTTCAGCGATTAAAATCGTCGATGATCTCAAATTCTTTGTTTTGTTCGATTACTGAAAATTGAAAGTCAAAATGTGAATCGTAAACACTAAATGTCTTAATAAGTTGAGTTGAAACACAAAAGTAACATGGAACTTGAGAAATGACATTAGGCCATCGTTTGAGAGCCCAAAAAAAATGAAGCTTAAACCGACCTTTATACACTATTTCGTTGCAAACCATTCGTACCAAAAAGAAAATTAGTCTTTTATTGAAAACCCCCAAATCCATACCCATCTTCTGAGAATATTAAGGTAAAGGGCCAAAAGAAAAGTGTTTGTAAGAATAATGTAAAAGAAAAGAAGTAAGGGGGAAGATAAAAAGAATAAAAAAAATGAAAAAAAGGGGAGTACGTGAAAAAAAAGGAAAAGAAAAAATGCCTAAAAGTCAAAATGCCAAAAAACCTCTATATTCTCAGAAATTTTGAACTTAAAAAAAAACATTCTTTCTAGCCAAACCCGAGCCTACAATACAACTGAAAGAAAATCCTAATTGATCTCAAGTGAAGAGTTAGTTATAGTGTGGAGAGAAGATGAATATGATATTTTAGTGTGATTCAAGTTTTCAAATGTAATCGATCTTACATTCGTGAGATCATAATCATCCATTATAAAATGTTTGTCTTTCATGTATGTATATGTGAAATTTGCTCATTGAATTTACTCTTTTCTTCACATATACCGGGAGAAATTATCCAATTCCGAGTGTTCGTTTGTGAGTGCATCCCGTGAGATATTGAATCATGACGAACTTTTGAGTAAGAAACTTAACGATCAAATCTTTTGAACTGGACGGTTATATTGGTTATACACACACGCACAATAAGTTGAGATTGAAAAGTGAAGTTTTACTATATTTATGAAAGTTGCATTTAAGACTTAGTTATATTACCTTTGTGTCTTTTGTAAATAGAGTCAAGTTTTTGAATTTTGTGGGTATATTCACTGCAAACCCTCACGAGACAAAACTCGTCCACTAGGGTAACCTAGGGGTTTTACGGCTTGTTGAATATGTCTTAAGTATTATTCCCTTTGTCCATTTGAGACAAAATGGGGGAGTAATTTGAGTCTTATGAGTTCTTTTTTTTTTTTACATATTTCTAATAAGCTTGATCTTAGTATTATTTGCAGGAACCTGTACAGTTGTATTCAACAGATTTTATTAGGTATTGGTTTATAATTAGTTGGGTTATGTAATTTTTTTTCTAGGAAATGGGTAGATAGAATTTTTGTATATGAATAGGTTTTTCCTTAGTTCTTTGTAGCCCTATGAGTCCTAGATGACTCAAAGTAGATTTTGACTCATATTTCCAAAGGGGGAGATTGAAGCACCTTAAACTCTTGACTCACTTGAGTCTACATTGTATAAGTGCTCATCTAGTTTGGAAATATGTGACAAAATTAAAAGCCCATTCCCTAGATACCAAAGAGCCTCAGAATCTTCTTCTTAAGCCACACTTGATTCATTTGAAGGTATAATGCTCAATCACACACACTAGGGTTGCATAATTTGTTCATATATTACATTAATTGACTGTGTGTGAGTTGTGTATGTTAAATCCCATTTAAATTGGTATTAATATTTTCTTGGGAATTTTTAATAATTTTAAATGATTTTTTTTAGAAATTGAAATTTGGTTTTAAAACTTTTAGGGTCATTCTGTAATTACTGTTATTACCTTTTTATACCTGAAAGTTGAGTTGGTTAGGATCCGAATGCGCTTGAGACTTCAGGGTGCGTGTGTAATTATTTTTAAAACACGTGTGTGAGAGCTCATCTCAACCCTACACCTGTCCACGTTATAACCGCTAGATTTGTGTTTGTTGCAAGACTCAAAACTCGTGTGTTATCTCAGCCCTTGGATATTGGTTATCAACGTTCTGCATGCGTCCAAACTCAATCCCTGTGAACCTCTCTAGACCTATAAGCGTGCATTTAAATTACCGTTGTTCTTTAACCGTTGGATCAAAGTCAAAAGGCCAAGACCAAATCTCAGCCTTTAGATTTGCATCAACATTCTCGATCCTTCCTAGCCTACTATATAAGGAGGCTTACCCTCATCATTTGGTAACTTTTGGCAGTTCATCTAAATAGAGAGAGGACAGAGAGAGAAAAGAAAGAAGAGAGAAACCAGAGAGAGAAATAAACCCTAAATCGTCCAAACCCTATTTTGTTTTCAAACCCTAAACTCATTTCTCCTAAACAGTTTTTACCAAACACTATACCTGTGTGTTTAAGAGTGTTGTTGGTGGGGGTTTGAAGGTTTTTTAAAGAGTTTTATCCTCTGAGTTCGAGATCTTGTTTCCAACTTAGACATTTCATGTTAGATCTTTATTTCTCTTTCATAGAAATAGTAGATCTGATTATTGCATGTCATATTACACTTAGATCTGCATATTTTAGTTTCTCATCTTGAGAAATCACATTTGTTAATTAATGTCCTGTAAATGTTTTTCAAAATGTTATAATCAACAACTATATCTTCTGTTTCTAGTTCTTATGAAACAAGACCGTTGACCTAGTTGGAATCACAATTAGCAGTTTTCAATTTCAAAAATATTTTCAAAACCCTATGAAATTTATTAAGACCGTGAACCGTATTTCGAGCAAGGTAGCCTTGGATTCTTGGATTATTTAAAAGGTCAAATAAAGTTTTTTGTTTCTAAAGAAGAGAGAAACTGAATACAACATCATTTAGATCTGATCTGTAATTTGCTAGGACTTGTTTGTATAAATAACTGTGTGTGTGTGCGCGCATACATGTGTTCGATCACCATCACAAACACTTGACACACTAGAACACAAAAGTGTTGGATATAAGATCTTGAAACTACAAGAGTCGACGTAAATACTGGAACAAAGTGGAGAAGTTAGCAAACTGGGAAAGCCACTTCAACTTCAAAACTACAGAAAAGTTAGAATTAAACCAGTGGGTACATTTGTAAACTTGTATAGGTCTGGTTAGTTTGCATGTGTGTTACATAGTTTGTAACTTGTACATTTTATTTTAGTGGATTTTTGGTTTGTGACTTAGAAGTCACCATGGATGTTTCCTCAGTTGGGTGAGGTTTTACCACGTTAAAAACGCCTTATCCTTAATCTTTCTACATCTCCTCATCTCATTCTTTCTGGTGTCCTGATTTAAACCTTTTAGTTTAGTTTTTCAAAACTAGTTAACTAATCTTGAATAAATCTCGTGCATGTTTTATTAAACACATCTTGTGATTAATCTATTTTGATTTAAAGAAAATAGATTCTTTAAAAAACAGTTTGGAGTTACTTCAATAGTTTAATCTAGTATTAAACGACCTAAGTAACAGCTTTTTAATTGGTATAGAGGAGTATTACAGGGAGGTTTAATGAGAACTATCCAAATAGAGTTCCTCGCGCATCTAAGCATGAACCCATTTATTATAGCCGAGCAAGTCCTCCACATAAAAAGGGCATCGAGCTGGATAGATCCCATCACAACCTACCTACAGAGTGACACGCTGCTAGACGATAAAAAAATAGCACGTCAGATAAGAGTCAAAGTTGTTCGCTTTCACTTATCTCCCAAAGGAAAACTTTACAAAAGATCCTTTACTGGCACTTATCTTCAGTGCATTCACCCAAATGATGTCGAGCAAGTTCTCAGTGAACTTCATAAAGGATTTTGTGGGAGTCATGCAGATGGAAGATCGTTGGCCTTTCGAGCAATCAAGAAAGGTTACTGGTAGCCATACATGCAGAAAGATATAGGAACCTATTTTCGCAAATGCGAAAAGTTCCCAAAGCACTCTCCCATGGGCCACCATCCCTCCAGCGACCTCAAGTTAATAACCAGCCCATGGCCCTTCGCCCAATGGGGATTGGATATTGTGGGACCATTACCTATAGCATCTAAAAATTGGAAGTATTTATTGGTCAGCATCGACTACTTCACCAAGTGGGTAGAGGCAGGACCACTCACAAATATCAATCATCACAACTTAAGGTCCTCAGAATTAACCTCGACCCTCAAAATTGGTCACTATAACTTAAGGTCCTCATAATTGGCCTCAACCCTCAGAATCGTTCGTCACAACTTAAGGTCCTCAGAATTGACGTTGGTTTGCATAATTGGTCGCCACCATTTTAGGTTCTCGGAATTAGCCTTGGCCCTCAGGATTGATCAATCCAGGCCTCGAGTCCTCATAATCGACCTCGACCCTCAAAATTGGTCATCTCCAGCACAACTTTAGAAATAACCTCGACCTGCTGAATTGTTCATCCCTATCCCCTTAGGACCAATCTTAACATAACCTCGACCTACTGAATCGGTTAACCTTATCCTCCAGTCCTCGTAATCGACCTACCAAACCTCCTCCCCAACGTCGATGTGGTGTCTACTATTCGATGACCTACACCTGTTCTAAGCTCACTCGTCGAGGGGGATATCTGTAGACATCCCATCCTAGGACCCTCCTAATCACCTACTTAGGTCCCTAGCACTCACCCATCCACCACAGACCCTAAGTTATACTCCAAGTACCGATCTAGAGGCCATCAGGCACTCCCGAGCCCCATTTTAACTTCGGTCAACTTTTTCGTCAAAGAGAAAGCTCAATGAATCTTCAAAGGTCTCTAAATCCCATTTCCATTGGTTTACCCCATGCACAAATTGGCCTTACAGTTCAGATGAACTGTCTATTTTACTATTAAAAATCAATCTAAGGGCGACCGGGCGCTCCCAGGCCCCATTTTGACCCTAATTAACTTCCCCGCTTGAGAATAAGCTAAATGGATCTTTGAAGGGATCTGAATCCCATTTCCAATGGTCCATCCCATGCATGAATCGGACTTACAATTTGGATGAACTATTCGTTTTACTCTAAAAATTGATCCTGAGGCCACTAAGCGCTCCGAGGCTCCGTCTGACTCCTGTCAACTCTTCAGATTGAATGAGACTAACTAAATATTTAAAGGGCTTTAAATACCCTTTTCAATGGTCCACCCCTTGCGCGAATCAGTCTTATGGTACAAACGAACGATCCACTTTACTCTGAAGGGTCATCGAGCACTTTCGATCCCCGTTTGATCAAGGTCAACTCTCTTAACATAATGAAGATGAGTGAATCTTCAAAGGGAACTGAATACCCCTTCCAATGATCCATCCCATACACGATTCTAACTTACGGTTCAGATGAATTATCCATTTTCCTTCGAGAATTTTATGTCTCGTGACCAACGAGCACTTTCGAGCCCCATTTGACATCGGTGAACTTCTAAACTCGGGAATGGATCAATGGATTCTTAAAGGGATCTGAATACACTTTCCAACGATCCACCCCATGTGTGATTCTGACTTATGATTCACGTTTTATGATCATTTTTCTAAAAAACCTTCCTCAGACTGTTGAATGGTAACTCTAGGACCCTGCCTATCGGTAACGTATCTAGGGTTCCATGCCGATAGGCAGGTCAAGGACCATGCCGATCGGCATCCCCCTTGTCCCTATAAATTGAGGCCATGACCTCACTTTGAAAAGCACACCTGACACCCCCCTAAGTAATTCAGAGAGAATTCCCTCGAATTCAGAGTTGTTCTTTACCAGAAAGCCCATATCCCACATTCCTTCCATCATTTTCATACTCTTTTGAGTAAATCCCCACCCACCTCTTCAAACCACCATCACTTCACCTTGAGGTCCGCACATCTACGAGGAAGATCTACTTCAAGTCATCAAAAGGAGTTATATTTCCTCATTTTTATCTTTAATTTCTCTTAATTTTGCATTAGTTACTTAGTTTTTTCTTTAGTATCTTATTTCATTGCATCACACATTTCAATTCTAAACTTTTAATATTAGTATTCGCACATACTTTATTTTCATAAAAAAACCAAAAATAAGAAAAAGAGGGTTCACTCGTAAATTCCAAAAGGGGATTCCTCATCACACTTTTATCACACTAAAATGCCTTTTTCTACACACACACACACATACATATAATATAGTCCCCAGTTGGATTTATAGGTTAAACCCCACCTCATATTATTTTTGAACTATGTGGACTTTGATGCCCCCAAGCTACGTAGGCGTCTTTGGTGAATCCCTCGACTCGAGTCCTCCCACCTACATTTGTTATTTTATTCTCATATATTCATGATATATATATATATTTTATATGCTTGTTTGCTTGTGTCTTCTCTGATATATGCGATCGTTCCTTCATAACGACTTGTGAATCGATAAACACTTACATTTTATTTTTTAATTACTATTTTGGGAACACTCCTAAGGATGACCTCACTCCACCTTTAGCCATTACGCAAGTCGAGTGATTCCATCCTCTATTTATATTATGCACATAAGCACACACATCACGTATTTCTTCAGGAGAAGATGAACACATGCCCATGAGAGACCAAAAGGGCCAGATGGGTGCCTAACACCTTCCTATTTTGTAACTTAGTCCCCAGACCTTTTAATTACTTGGTTTCACAAGCACCGGTTTTGTCCTTGATGTCATTCTCTCGAATCTGCAACATTCATTTTGCCTATTTTGTGCAAAATAGGCTGGCGATTCTATCTCTACATAACACCCCACATCGACGACGACTAAGCATCCTGACAGAGGGCGTAATCTCAATCGTATGCCGAAAAAAGAAGAAGAAGGAAGGAAGGAGGGATCCACTTCCGGAGACCCCGACCCCCCGATGCTCAAGATGGATACACTTTAAATTTGGAGGATTCACCCTCCACCATCTTCTGGGCATTGGCCCTAGCAGATAGAAGGATTTCATCATCATCGTCCTCCACCAACAAAATTCTCTTCCTATTGGGTGCCATTGAATCCTGTTCTTCTACCATTATTAAATAAACGTCCAAGGGCTTGAACGAAGAAGAAATTTCTTCAGTAGGGAGGGAAATATGACGTCCATTGGTCGAGCAGAAAAACTCGCGGTGGTGTTAGTGTATTCAGGCAAAAGGGCTACTGATCGAGGATGTTCACTGTCCGGCAGACTATCCTTAACTCTCCAAGCCTTAAGGAGGTCAGTAACCTTAATATGAAGAAGGGATGGTTCTTTGTTTTTCTTACTAGATGCACAAAGATAATGGAGAGAACAAATTAACAAATAGAGCAAGGTAGTAAATAAAAAAATTACTAATTGAGAAAATCAAGTATTAACCTATATGGTCATACCCCTAGTCAGGGCACATATACCCTGTGTATCTCTCAACCTTAAGAAGGGGTGAGTGTTGCCAATTTCAAGCAATAAATCCCTGTTCCCAGTATCCTTTATTGGAATCAGAGAGGTTCACCATCAAAACCCTATTGGCCTTTCTCGCGTTTAAGTAGAGAAGGACATTAGTGTGCGACCAGACATAATAATATTTAACTTCTGGGATCCCCAAGCTGGTCACATAGAGTTCATTGATCATGTTCACCCCATTGACTATCTGTCAAGTATTGGGGGCACACTGGTAGGAACTACTTCAAAATAATAAAAAAATTCCATAAACAGGGGATTTGGGTGAAATGTCAAACTGCATTGGACTACGACTAAGGTATGAGTATCGTGACCCTTTCAACATCTCTGACATTTTTAGGTATAGGGCACAGTCGATTTATACCTAAGAGGATATGGAATATGTCTTCCTGAACTCTTCTACGCTTTTTCCATTAATGGTTGTTGTTGTTGGGGAAAATAAAACTAACACTACTAAAGAAGAAATCTGCGAAAGAAAGGAGTGGAGATGATGACTTATAAAGACCTAAGAATGGGAAGAATAATCTTTGATATATTTTTACGACAGAGGAATGTAAAGAAGAAGCTCGAATGCAGAAGGGACGATTTAAAGTTACCAACTTTGTTTGAATCCTTGTGCGCAATCATGGGACACAACTCTCGAAGTGGATTTTTGGCGCTTGACATTTCTGCTCAGGCGAGCGTACCCTAAAAACTACAAAGTATTTACAAGACTGCCATGCCGATTTTTAAATTTAAGACTTAAAGGCCCTTGGGCCTACACAAAGATAAAATCTATTGATCTAACAAATCTCAGATCAGAGATTTTAGGGGCAATTGTGGGGACCTAAGTAATTAACTAGGCCCATTTACAAGTTGGCTGACCAGTATCATCAAGGAATAAGGCTCTCAAGTGAATAAATACTGAACATTTATCGCGTGAACCTTGATAAGCTCAAACGATGACCAATAATCTCGGAGGAGATATTCAGGGTCACCACAAAGCCAAAGATAAGGTAGGGAGTTACTTGTACAATTCAACTACTCCACACTATAAATGTAACCCCGAAGGGATGTAATTTCGACACTTGAGAGCACTTAATAACAAAAACAGTAAACTTTTCGTGGACGTAGGTAATTTGCCGAACCACGTACATCTTGTGTTGTGCGGTTGGTATCTTTATTTTGTTATTTATATTGCTTTATGGATCCAATTTTAATGGTGAATAATTTTCACTCACAGTCATATACACCATTAGTATCAACACATAACAAATTCAATTAATATCCATCTCAATCACAACAAAAAAAATTACAAAGTTCCAAAATACCAAACAAATAAATTAAAAATAGTGTGAATGTACTTAATACAACTGTGACAACTAACTTTAAAAATCAAGTGAGTCACTGCTTTGTCCATTTGTATTAGAATTTGGATCAATTCTCATTTACATTACATTGCTCCCCTAATTGATTCCATTTTAAAATACGTAATACAAATCCTGAAATAATATTTAATTCATTATTATAATTTGACAAAAAATAAAAGAAAAACAATTATACAAAAACAATAGAGAATAATTACTTGAATCTATACATCATGAGTAGACTCTTGAAAGCATTCCAAAATGGGAAATTGATTTTGTGAATCCTCAAATTGACTGCTATCACTTGTGAAGCATTTTTTTGGTTGGGAATTTGAGTCGTACCTTATTTCTCCTATAATTATAAAATATCAAATAATACTAAATAATGGTAAACCTTTGAAAAAAAATTAAATTTAAGAAAATTGAACTTATTTAGTTAACTAACCTTTCTTTATTATTTTTTCTCCTTTTGCACAAATTTCTCCATTATTTCTTATTGCCTTTTACAATGTGGTCGACCCTTTCTATTAACGGCTAATGGAGAACGAATAATAAATGGATTAGGTTGATTACTTTAACAAACGTCTGACGCTTCCTTTGGCATTAACATCTTCCCAATGTGATGCGGTATTGAGTTGTTCAATTGTAAATGGAGTAGGTTGAATAATTTAACAAATTTCACAATTATCCAACTCATTAAATAGCTATTTAATCCAATTCATCACTAATTTCGTGCGATCTTCACTTTTCGTTGCCTTTTCCACAACCTCATAAAATGAATTACAGATTCTATCATTAAGCTCATTCTTAGGATTCATTGCCCAATTCGAGTAAATTATTTTAATCTTTGTGTGGCGCCTTTTGATATCTTTTATCCATCGCCTAAGAATGTATTTTTTGGGAACTAAATCATGCTTTTTTTTATTTAAGACCATGAGACAATGTCTACATAGGATACCCCGAGGCTCAAATAACTGACAATTACACTTGACATCACAGCCAATAGAGTTGAAAGTGACCGTAAAAGTGACGTCGCGTACTTTAATTATGATTAAATCCTCATTTACTTCATACGAATCAATGCTAGTGAGAGAGTCATAAACCGAACATTTCAAATAATTATTCATTGACTCGTATTAGGCATATATTTTCAATTTTTTTGGTAATTTCTTTATAATGTACCATAATCACAACATATGTCGCATGTTTGGAAACACAATTTCAATGGTATTTTTCATGGCATTATCTTGATTAGTTATGATTACATGGGGAGCATGGACATTCATGCAAGAAAACCATGACCTAAAAAGCCAAGTAAATGCATTTGTATCCTCACTCGATCTCAACTCACATCCTAACAATATTTATTAACCATGACGATTCACCCTAACAAAAGGGGCAAATAGCATGTCGTACTTGTTGGTCAAGTACGTCGTATAAAATGTGATAATATCCCCAAACTCCACATAAACCTCCCTGCTTCTAGCATCTACCCAAAACATATTCTTTCTTCTTCCCTTATTATCAAAATCCACGTTGTAATAGAAATTAGAATTATCATCCGGCATTTACAAAAGCAGTTTTGAACAGCTAAAGCATCTTATTCCCCAAGTCTCAAGTTTATTACCTTGCAATACATATATAGAAATCCTTTATAAATAGGGCATATTATCATTCCCATCGACTTCCACTACGCACACATTTAAATGTTTAGTAGGTCTTATACCCGCCCTATCATTCATTTCAAGACTCCTTTTCACCACTTTAGTTGTTACCAAATTAGCCATGAAATATCGTACTTTTCCCCGACTCACATGATGAATACATTCAAGTAATACACTTTTGATTATCCATTTTCAATCAGAACACACCACACTATTAATTTTAGTATACCACAATTACTTAGACAACTTGGTGGCAATTTGAATGATTTTTTACTCATACTTTTATTTTTATCCTCTCAAGTGCAAACAAGACTAATCCATCATACAATACCATCATACAACTTTAGGTTGAACCATATTTTCTCTAATAAAACCAACATAACATCAATAATGTCAAATATCATTCCAACCTTAGGTTCAACCATATTTTCTATTTGAACTTCCTTATTTTGTCTTCATAATTTTTTTTCATTCTCTTTTACTTATTCTACTTCATTTTCCTTAACTTCTTAACTTATTCAAGTAATGCTAAGAGATTCTTGATAAACACAACATTAAAAAAACCGTGAAATGTTACAAAAAAATGTGAAATGTTACAATATTCATTCCTATATATTTTTTTTTATTTAAAACACCCTTAATTTGATCTATATATTCTATACAAAAAAATAGTTTAAAAAAAATGAACTATTAACTTTTATAAAAGTCCTAAAATTTAATATTTAAACAAATATATAAATATATGAATCAAATTAAAATTTACTTTGATGAGTCTATTGGTGATTATGAGTGTCCTCCTATTATGTGTTTGAATATTGTTCATGTGATTAAAGAAACTTTACTCGTTAAAGAAGCTTTAATGATTGAAGAAGAGAATGAAGAATTTTAAAAGAAAGAAGCTCGCAGTTAAAGAGTAAAAAAAGAAACAACTTTAAATATATATATTTTTTATGGTCGTTAAATCAAAACATTCTTTAGTGCCTTACTTTTCATTAAGAAAAATGATACACTTATAAAAAAAGTGTATATCCAATTTACTGAATGTGCTTTAAATATATTGTACCATGGTGTGAGTTCCATCCTAGTAAAATATTCTTAAAGCACATTAAATAAATTCGGAGAACACTTTTTCGATAATAATAACATTACTCTTTTATTATATGAATGCCACTTCTTTCGATCCATTAATTTTAGAACAATGATATGGGTACAAAAAACACCAAAAAAATATTCACAAAATTTGATGTAGATTCTACATATTCTCACACCTACCTATTAAACATTGTCTTGTGGTATGGAGTCCCATCAGGGCACAACAATTTATCACTTTTTGTGGAGACTTTGTAGAGTTTTTTGTACCGTAGCACTATTCTTAATTTTATGTTCAAAGTTGGATTATAATAGAATTTTTGGATGAGTCCTTCTATGGTGACTCAAAATTGGGATTCAAAATCGTGACTCGCTGATATGGAGTGTCATAATTGGTTAATGCCGTTGAAGAAGACCCACATTCATAAGGAATCAACCAATAACAACACGTCAAGTCAACAAAAAATCTAATTTTAACTTCCAATCAATAAGAGTCTCCCAAATATTTTTTCTTTTTTGGATTAACAAAATGTGATGTTTTAGGGCATGATGCCGGTAAACATTTTTCGAAGTGACTTTTAATACCACGGCCACCAATTCAAAATAACAAAAACTTAAAAAACCATTATCTTCATCCCACCTCCCCCTCCTCCTCCACACCCTCACCACCACCACACCCCTCCGCCAACGCCAACACCAACACCAACACCAACACCCCACACCACCATCAAATTGAACCGCCGCCTCACTACCATCATCGCACACAACATACAACAATGCAAATCAAAAGAAACAAATTGACCTCAACCTAAGAGACGAATGTTCAAACTCAACTTCTTATTTTTTCTTCAGTAAGTTTCCACATCTGATTACATAATCAATTTTGGGCACATCCTCCTAATTTTATGTATATGGGAACACTTTGACAAATCTAAAATCTCCCAAATTGAAATCTTCATTCCCAGCCATACAGATTTCAAGGGATCCTCTCGCTTTTCACATCACTAGTTTGCATTTTTTTTTGGTTTGTCGTATTTATATTTTTTATATTTATGTTAGCTTACTCAGTTTTTCCCAGTTTAGTGTCTTTATATGTGTATTTTGGTAGGTGAAAATAAGGGCATATATAAAATAGTACCTCGAACATTTTTTAATAGACGTTTAGTCAAAATACTTAAAAAAAGAAGCTACGGTGAGGCTCGCGGTAGCTCCGGCAGTGGGGGGTGGGATGGGGTGCAGCGGGAATGCCGTTAGCGCACACATTTAAAAGTAAGAAAATATTGGTTAAATGGGTGTTTGACGGATTTTTTGCAATAAAATAAAAATGCTTGGACAAAATGTGTATTATAAAATGTTTTAGTGATTTTTTGGTAATTGATCCTAAAAATAACTAATTACGTTAAAGTTAATAAATTGTACTTTTGACTTTCTTTAGGATCATATCATCACATATGTACAAATGATGAAATTTTAATTGGATGATGGGTCAATTAATATATATTCCCCAACACATGTTTTTACTTTATGATATGGATTTAAGGTTTAAGGTTCCCTTGAGGAGTTTTTTTTATGTATTCTATTTTTATAATTTTCTAAGATTGTTTTGAAGAAAATTCGCGATTCTTGACATTTTACGGCGGGATTCTTCAATAAAATGGGTAACACGAAGATTCTTGTGAGTGAAATTTTAAGTTTTTTATACTAATTTCTATTTTTGAATTGTGGAGAGTTTTAGGGTTGCGAAAAAAGCTGGCAAGAAAGATTGAGGGTTTTTTGTGTTCTGATTGATTCTAATGAAATCGCAGTTTACTACCTTTTTGAACATATGACTTTTGTCTATTTAGTTAATTATTAATTCTTCAAGTGGATGTGCTATGAGTTTGTATATTGGACTTTGATCTTTGGATGATCATGTAGTTCTTAAAATTAATGAAATTTTGCTTAATTTGGTTCATCTCACCTTTTTAGTTTAACTTCTATTGTGATTGATCAGGTGTTTTTAAGGAATCTTTTGATAAGGGTTGTATATGAGGAAGAAGACTAAATATTCCTCTTTGAAATGTTGTCTGTAAGTATATAACTCATTGCCCTGCACTGTGTTTTTGTAATATTGTCTTTATATTTCTTATAATGGAGCATGTTCTCCGTGATTTCTTACTTTTTTATTCATGTTAGTACGCATTTGATCAATTTTTATATCTGTAGTGTGTAGGATTTTGGGATGTTGTTGCATGTATAACAGGGTTAACTGTTTATCTGTCCTTATTAAGAGTAAATTGAAATTTATTTATTTTACATTATTAGATGTTGTTGGTACAAATAATCAATAGACTGAAATGTATACTTTTTTGTTTATTTTCTATTTCCCAACAAGCGAAGGAAACTTTGGTTTAATATTCAACTAATCTTTCCAAATATTGTTATTTATTTTGTATCTATTATAAAAATCATCTAAATCAACCATGTCTTACTATTTAAGTTGGTTTTTATTTTCATAATGGATAGGGATAGGCGAGTAGTTTACTGTGTGTTCAATATTTTTTTTTGCTTGGAATTTAAAAAAGGTACGATTCTCAATTTTTTTATTGTAACAATTTGTAGTATTAAGAGGCTCAATGAAGAATAAGTTTTCACCACTCTACTGGCGTTTAAACAAACTCACGACCTACCCACATTCAGTGCTGTAACTTTTGTCTCATTAACATAGATTCTGTATTTAAGATAATGTTCCTTTTGCTAATCATCTATTTGTGGACTAATTGTTGATTTATGGGATAAACCCGTACTTACAATACCATTTTCTTCTTTTAAATAATCGTAGTTAAAAATACAATGTTTTTAGGGGATTTTTTTAAAATAAAGACCAAGAAAGTTTACATCTAATGGAAGTACCAAATATTTTTAACTAACCTTTTCTAATGTTGATCTGTATTATATTTAGGATTTGATTTTTTTTACTACTTATATGTATGTGTTTGCTTGTTTGAAATTCATTTTTCTTCTTCCCACAGGGTGCTAACAAATTTTACAATCTTCGTAGTGTACACATAGGGTGCTAACAAATCTGTATTGTTGTTGTGATGTTGTAGTGTAACAATGACGCTTCCACATTTGTAGATTTACCTCAAATTGGTTTCAGAGCTGAGTTTGTTCTTGGTGTTTGTCGTGGTGCATGAAGCGGATAATGAGTTATGATTCCAACTTCGACAACTCTTAAATCGGTAGATTGATAAATGTCCAAATGGGAATTAGGTTGGAAAGCCTAAATTCCGTCACCGCTAAAAGGGGGGATACCAACCCTTTTAGCCTCCTCCACCCTCCTCAACGTCCATCTCCTACCGCCACGCAACCACCACCACGTTTGCATGAATCTCCGTCTTCTATCTTACCTAAACCATAACCCTAGAACCTACAAACCCTAACCCTAACTCACCCTCCCCCTCCTCCCCCACTTCGGCCCCAACCCCAAGAAACCCTAATACTACCCAAACCCCACCCCTACCCTTGCCAAGGTAGTCGCCAGCCAAACAGAGGCAGGCAGGCCAATTTTTTCCTCCGTGAGAACACTTTCCCCCGGTTTAACCACCACTGCCTCCTTACCCTACCGCCGACCACCGGCCAGCCCCAGGGCCCAATTCCAGCGCGACACACCATCCAAACCACCCGACTACCCCTGGGCCTTTTTCGACGCAAAACCCCTCCCCAGCCGTCTATCTCCTCCCATAACCCACTGACCTCCCTGAACCACGATCTCACCCGAATATTACCCCATAGGGGTCAGCCAGCCTTAAAGACTGTTGACCGTCGTCTCCCCTTCAACCAACCACTGCCCCAACCCTAAAAAACCCTCCTCACCTCCAGCAGCCTCCGAACCACCCTCCCAAACCTTGATTTGTCCCGCCACACATTCAAACCTTATTCCGGCTAAGAAACCCTTTCTTACCCTTTATCCCTTCCCTTTTTTTAGCCCTAATATGCCCCGCCCTTGTTTTTACCCCACCCTAATCTGCCCCACTCTTGTTTTTACCCCATTTCGCTTTCTTTCCCCACTCATTAATGCCCAAACACAATTAACTCCTATTGAGATAGTTAAATAGCTGTTATACTCTTTTATAACAGAGTTAGTTTAACTCTGTTATAACAGAGTTAGTGTAACCAATCTGTTATAACATATTTGGTTTGTTTAGATAGTTTGTTTTTCTTTGAAAGCTGTACAAATAGTTTAGTGTGTACCATTTTATATATATATTTGAAGTCAGAGGTCTTGATAAATTAATCAATCCATTCACAAAACAAAGTCACTCTGTCTCTATGTTCTAAAAACTTAATTTGGTATCAGAGCTCCTGAAACAATGGCTTCTTCATCTTCAACCTTTGGACCTTCTGCGTTATCTTCTTCGATCCTTCCTTCCTTGGCTATTCCACATACAATCGCTCCAATTTCTCTCCGATTGGATCGCTCGAACTATGCCTACTGGAGATCTCAGATTCTTCCAGCTATGAGAGCTCATGCCCTTGATGGTTTAATATTTGGTACTAGACTTTGTCCCCCTGCCTTTATTCCTGATCCAACTAATCCAAATCTTTCTGTAAGCAATCCTGATTATATGACCTAGATTCGGCTTGATCAGTTCATCATGAGCTGGCATCTTTCTTCAATATCCGAAGCCATGCTTGGACATGTTGTCCGCTGCAACACTTCATCCGAGATCTGGCACACGCTAGAGCAACTGTTTTCTACTAAGTCTCGAGCTCGCACCCTGCAGCTCCGTTTTCTTCTTCAAAGTACTAAGAAATGATCTATGACTATTGATGAGTACATACTAAAAATGAAAGGCTTAGCTGATAGCCTTCTTGCTGCTGGGCAGATCATCTCTGATGAAGACTTGATTCTGTATATTCTTGGCGGTCTTAGAAATGAGTATGAGTCGATGGTTGTAAATTTGACCTCACGACAAGATACTATTACGATTCAATAATCTCAATTCATGCTTCAAAATCAAGAGATGCAAATTGAGCATCTATAATGTTCTTCTTCTATCTTTCCAGTGCTTCTGCAAATTATGCCAGCACTTCTAAGAGATCAAGTGGTGGTCCTCAGGCCATCTGGAAACCGTGGTGGATATCAAAACCGTGGTGGATATGGTGGATACCAAAATCGCGGTGGATATGGCCGAGGCCGTGGTGGTCGCAACAATAATCGACCTATTTGCCAAGTCTGTGGCAAAGAAGGTCATGTTGCCATCAAGTGTTATCACAGATTTGATGTGAGTTTTCAAGGAGAATTTAGTTCTGGATAGTCCAATCAGTAGTCTACTCAACAACAAATTCCTCAAGCCTACATAGCTTCATCCTTAGATACTCAAGATGGATCTTGGTACATGGATTCTGGAGCTTGAAATCATGTTACAACTAAGATGAACAATATGTCCCTGCAATCTGATTACAAAGGTAAGGAAAAGCTTGTAGTTGGTAATGGATCTAATCTCTTAATTCATCATATTGGTTCCTCTACTATTTCAGCTTCTAAACCTTTACATCTGAACCATATCCTACATGTTCCTCAAATTGAAAAGAACCTAATCAGTATTTCTTAATTCACTCTTGACAATGATGTAATTATTGAATTTTCCTCTGATTCTTGTGTTGTCAAGGACAAAGCTACGAAGAAAACTCTTCTGCAGGGCACTCTTAAAGATGGACTGTACCAGCTGCACATTCCTTCTCCAGTTGATTCTTGATCTCCCATGTCCAATGTTTCTCATTTGTCCAATTTTAATCCTAGTCTCTATATCTGTACCTTTGAGTACCTCTGAAAATAGGTCAATTTCTACCTATAAATCTGAGTTTAAGTCTGGTTGTAATACTCAACTTTGGCACAATAGGCTTGGCCATCCAAGCAGTCCAGTATTGTCCCAAGTATTATCCACTGTAAATGTATCTCATTCAATAAAAGACCTGATGTTTTGTAATGCCTGTCAATATGGAAAGCTTCATCAATCCATGTTTCCTAGTACCTATACTAAAACAACTAAACCATTTGAAATAGTCCATTCTTATATATGGGGTCCTTCACCTCATTTATCTTTTGAAGGTTATAAATACTATCTACATTTTGTTGATGATTATACTAGGTACACTTGGATTTTTCCTTTAAAACAAAAATCTGAAGCTAAGCAAGTTTTCATTCATTTTAACACTTTTGTTGAAAGAAATTTCAAAACCAAAATCAAGTGTCTCCAAACTGATTGGGGAGGAGAATTTAGAAACTTTCAACCCCTTCTTCTTCAATTAGGAATCCAGTTTAGACACACCTGTCCACACACACATCAACATCAAGGCAAAGATGAAAGAAAACATCTTCACATTATAGAAGTTGCATTAAGTTTACTAGCACAAGATAGGGCTATGTTTCGGCCGGATCGGATCGGAAAATGACCATTCGGAAAAAATTTCAATTTTTTCGAAAATAAACTATTTGTTCCAATTTCCTATCCAATTTTTTCGGAAAATCAAAAAAGTTTCCGAATTCGAAAAAATCGAAAAATCGAAAAAAAATCGGAAAAATCGGAAATTCAAAAAATATACTAAAAATTCAGAAATTCTGGAAATCCAAAATTTCAAAAAAATTAATATAGGATTTTCGATTACTCGAAATTCGCATTTTAAAGAAATCAAAAAAAAAAGATTTAACCCAACATGTAAATATATAAGGATTTAACCATTTTTTTCATTTGTGTAGAGGATAGAGGGATATTCTCCTTTTATAAAGGACTTTTTTGGGCCTCTCTTCCTCTCCTAGCCGATGTGGGACACATGAGAATGTTGTAAAAAATTGAAAAAATTGGAAATCGGAAAATATTTCCGAAAAAATATGGAAAATTCGAATTGGCATAGTTTCGGGAAAATCGGATCGAAAAAATCGGAAAATTGGAAATTTAGAATTATTTCCAATTTTCGATCTGATTTTTTTCGGTTAAATCGAAAATCGGAAACCTTATATACGTTCCAAAATCGAAAAATATTGGATCGGATATCGAAAAAATCGAAATGTTCGGAAAAAACACGGCCCTACACAAGTAGATATGCCACTCAAATTTTGGTGGGATGCATGTGTTTCAGTTACTTTTCTAATAAATAGATTGCCCACTCGTAATCTTGATCATGTTTCTCCTTATCAAAAACTTTTTAACCATGTTCCTCATTACAATTTTCTCAAAGTATTTGGTTGATCATGCTTTCCCTTTCTTAGACCCTAAAATTGTCATAAGTTTGATTTTAGAACTACTCAATGTCTGTTTTTGGGTTACAGTCCACTTCATAAAGGCTACAGGTGTTTAGCACCAACGGGTAGAGTTTATATTGCAAAGAGTGTCAGATTTAATGAGCACGAATTTCCTTACAAATCCTTGTTTGTCAAAAATTCATCAGGAAAGTCAAATTCGTCTGATTTTCTATCTTTTACTCATCAGTATAATCGTCCTTCTTTTGTCATTCCCACTGTATCTAATGTCTCTGGTGCAGCTCCTATATTTGAAACACCCACAGAAATAGTTTCCTCTTCATCTGACACGTATAGAACTCAATTATCGAGTCCCACACTTACTGTCATCCCATCTCAAACACCTCCTACTGTTGTTTGTCCAAACCTAAACTCACTTAGCCCAAACCATCCACAAACCTCAAATTTCTTACCTGACCAAAATCAAACCTTAGACCATCCTTTGTCACCCCATGTACACCCTCATAAGATCCAAAATCTAACCAATACTCACCCTATGACCATAAGAGCCAAAGTTGGCATTACCAAACCCAAAGTTTTTACCCTAACCAAAGCTGAAGACTTTCAGGAACCAACATAGAGAGCATTGGCAGATCCTAGGTGGTTTGAAGCTATGACACTTGAATACAAGGCTCTAATGAACAATGATACTTGGTGTTTAGTGCCTTTTGCTGAAGGGATGTCTTTGGTTCAAAACAAGTGGGTGTTTAGAACAAAGTTCAAGGTAGATGGTTCGGTTGACAAATTCAACGCTAGATTGGTGGCAAAAGGGTTTCAACAAACCCCAGGCATTGATTTTTCTGAAACTTTCAGCCCAGTAGTGAAAGCTTCAACAATTCGGGTAGTGTTTACCATTGTTGTTTCACAAGGCTGGGATATTAAGCAAATTGATATAAATGATACTTTTTTAAATGGTGAATTGCAAGAAACAGTTTTTATGGTTCAACCTGAAGGGTTTATTGATTCTACTAAACCAACCTATGTTTGCAAGCTCAGAAAAGCTCTCTATGGACTTAAACATGTCCCTCGAGCATGGTTTGTCAAACTCAAGGGAGTCCTTATGCAATGGGGGTTTCAGAACTCAGTTTTAGACTACTCCTTATTCTTTTGCAAAGTGGAAGGCAGATTATTACTTCTTCTAGTATACGTTGATGATATCCTTATTACAGGAGAGAGTCATAAGGATGTCCAAAAGGTGATTACTGATTTGAATAAGCAGTTTGCTTTAAAGACCTTAGACTCAGTTGACTATTTTCTTAGTTTTGAAGCACATAGAATAACTTCTGGTCTGTATATTACACAAGCTAAGTACACTTTAGATCATCTCACTAAAACCAACATGATCAACTCCAATCCTTGTCCTACACCTATGATACTTGGTGCAAATTTTTTTACTGAAGATAGTTCTAATTTTGATCAGCCCACACTTTATAGAAGTACCATTGGTGCTCTTCAATATCTCACTATGATAATACCTGACATTTCATTCTCAATTAATAAGCTGAGTCAGTTTCTCAAACAGCCTACAGTTGCTCATTGGAATGCTTGCAAACGTGTGCTAAGATATCTTAAAGGCACCATTAGTTTTGGTCTCCATTTCAAGCCATCTTCTCACTAGCTTTTGGAAGGTTATTCAGATGCTGACTGGGCATGTAACATCGATGACATAAAGTCCACAGGTGGCTATTGTGTCTTTCTAGGGGGCAATCTCATAAATTAATCATCCAAAAAGAAAAATGATGTTGCAAGATCTAGCACATAATCTGAATACAAGTGCCATGCCTCTACTACAACTGAGCTAGTGTGGTTACAGTCTTTGCTAAAGGAAATCGGACTTTCTGTTCCAACATTAGCTGTACCTTGGTGCGATAATTTAGGAGCCAAGTCTTTAGCTTCTAATCCCGTGTTCCAAGCACATTGAACTTGATGTTCATTATATTAGAGAAAAGGTTCAAGCTAAAGAAATTGAAGTGAGATATGTTATTATAGAAGAACAAACTGCAGATATCTTGATGAAGACACTGTCTCATCCTCGGTTTGATTATCTTATCACCAAGCTCACTCTCGATTACCCTCCGTCTCACTTGAGGGGGCATATTGAGGTAGTTAAATAACTGTTATACTCTTTTTTTTCCGGGTAATTGTTATACTCTTTTAACTCTGTTATAACAGAGTTAGTGTAAACAATCTGTTATAACAGATTTGGTTTGTTTAGATAATTTGTTTTTCTTTGACAGCTGTATAAATAGTTTAGTGTGTACCATTTTATATATATATTTGACAGTTGTACAAATAGTTTAGTGTGTACCAATCCTCCATCCTCTATTTGACCTCAAATCTGGTCAAGATTTCGTAGAGAAACATATGACTTCCATGAAAAATGCGTCTAACCTGGGATCTATTTTCTGACTATTTGCCATTTTGGGTTCGGGCTTTTCAGAATGTCGCCGCCTTAAGTTCTCTTGTTTGGCCATCGTACTCACAAAGGTGCGGTCGCCGTAGTTCCCGTTGGGTCAGATTCAAGGGTTCACCACTTCAAGTTGCAACCATGTACTCGTGGCGTCGAGAAGGTGTGTATGGTCGTCAGTTTTTGGTTGCTCGGATTTCGTAGAGGGACATCGCCGGGACTTGGGTCCATTAGATCCATTTTTGATGATGTTCATACGCATGGGACTAATTCTAGTTGGGCTACCCACATTTTATTGATTTTGATTGAGGTCCGAATCTTTTCTCGGTTCATATCATGTGGCATTGATGATTTACCCTCCAAGCTCGAGGACAGGGATAATGATGTGTATGGAATGTATAGCGATACGTGATGCGTGGTTGTGCCCCCGGGAGAAGACTATCTTTATTTTCTATTTTTTAGTTTAGGATTTATTATCATTTTCTATTATTTTTAGTCTTTTATTAATCTTCAAGCATGTTTTGGACTAATGAGTCATTTTTAGTTATTAGTTGCCCTTTTTAGTCTTTTTGGGTCTTAGCTTGATTAGCAAGCTAACCTTTCCTATAAATATGTCCTTGACCCTCATTTGTAAACACACCTTGAATATTGAGAATTAAGAGTAGAGAGAGAGAGAAACCTATTTCATTACTTTAGTTTATTTGTTGTTGTTGTTTTGTAGTTAATAGTTGTGTAGTGTAACAATAACGCTTCTTCATTTGTATATTTACATCAAATAATGATGTGAATGAAGAATATGGAGTATATTTTCGTCCTTTTTAGGATTTTATTGTATTTGTGTTATTTTATTTTATTTTGTTCATTTATTGTATTTTCTTTTTGTTTGGTATTTAGAGGTGGGAAAGAGAAGTGGCATCTAGGGGCATAATTATAATTAGTTCAATAGCTTCGAGTCCAAGCTACCTTCCACCTATAAATACCCCTTTTGTAGCCTCATTTGAGGTATTCTATATTTTTTGGAGAGTTTATTGATTGAGAGTTGAGGCGTGTGATATCTTCTTCTTATTACCCATTTGGCGTCATGTACGTCAATTGTAACCACAGCCTCATTGGTTCTAACCGTTGTTGTAAGAAAGCACAAAAAATCATAAACAACGACAAATGGGTTTTATGAGGAGATCCTGTGGAAACTCGTAATGATCGAATCGTGAGGATCTTGGACCACCTCATGACGTGACTTGAAGACCTTGAGGCCCGCCTCCCTTACACCACTACCACCACCACCCAAAACCCTAACCCTAACCCTAGCCACCAAAACATCTCTACCTACGCTTCCGCAACCCATTTCATACCTTCAACGCAAAAAAATAAATCCAACAAACCTTAATCCTTACTCCCCCAAATCAAAGCCACCATGGGCGGTAGGACCCCATCACCGCCGTCGGCCACCTCCCAACCTCTTTCAGCCATTGCCGACCACCATACACCTACGCGGATCCCCTCCAAGTAAGGTAGCTGCCACTGTCCTGTCCTGTGCCAACCGGCTACCACAGTAACTATTGTTGTTCGCTACCCACTCGGCCGGAATACCCCCAAGTCGACGATCTGTTCGACCATAAATGCTGTGGTCCATCGTTCGATCTCCCCCGATCTGGGGTACGCACCATTAGATCTACACCTAAGTGGGTTGGCCGGTGCCGACATCACCTCTTGCCTCATTTTCGGTGGTCGACAACAGCCCCGCGATCGCCGCCTTACACATATTGGTCCCACACAGTCGGAGGCAGCCCCCTTCTGGTGCCGATCAGACCTTCTGGCCATTATTTGATACCCTACGCCTCTGATCATGCTCTAATCTATGCAACCGTTGCCAATCCGGTGAAAGAATCCCTAAAATTTCCCATTCAACTCAAGAACCGTAAAATTTTCAATCAAAAGCGGTTGCTTTTAGTCCCAACTTCAGCCACTACCCAACCAAAACCTAACAAATACCCTTCCAACCCTCCGGTGACCCTAAACAATCCAAGATCCAACCAAAACTAACCAAGAACCATTCTCCCACAAATTCAATCCAATCTTAGCCCATTTTTACCCCCCATGCTCGCCCATCGACCCCCTAACCTAGGTGGAACCCTCCAACAAATTCAAGAACTAGGGTTTGACACCAAAAAAGTGGGTTTTGACCCGGGTGGAGGATATTTTTGATGGTCGACATGAGAGCCAAGAGGAAGATTATGGATCTTGTAGCAAGAATTGAAGAATGACCTCTTCCTCCCCAATTTTTCCAAAACATTACTTTTAACCCCACAAGTTTTTGCCTCTCTCCCGCACATTTTTGGCGCTTTTTAAGTGATTCTCCAATTTTGAAGTTACATTTTCTGTCATCCCATATATTCGACAAAATTATTTTGGGACCTCATAAATTTTTCTTGTCTTCTCGGCCCCATATTTTGAAGATTTTGTGAATTCTCAACTTTCAAAGCTCGAGGATGAGCTTTTTCGAAGGCGGGGAGAACGATGTGAAGAATATGGAGGATATTTTTGTAATTTTTAGGATTTTATATCATTTTTGGTATTTTCTTTTATTTTGTTAATTGGTTGTATTTTCCTTTTGTATGTTTGTTTAGTATTTAGAGGTGGGAAGGACAAGTGGCATTTAGGGGCATAATCGTAATTAGTTCAATAGCTTAGACCCCAAGCTACCTTCCACCTATAAATACCCCTTTTGTAGCCTCATTTGAGGTATTCTATATTTTTTGGAGAGTATATTAATTGAGAGTTGAGGCATGTGATATCATCTTCTTATTACCCATTTGGCGTCATTTACGTAATTATCGCACTCACTCACTAAAGACTCATTTTTTCTTTTTAACATTTGTACTTATATGTTGAGGCTTTCGGCATTTGTAGATTGTGGTAATAAAGTGACGATGGAAGGCGGTTCTTCAGGCGAAAAGAGAAGAGTGCCTGGAAACAATGGTTTTAATGATTTGGTGTTCTCATGGTTAAAGAATCTTCAACGAGGAATTATACAAGAAAATCAGGTTTGCTTAGTTAGCGTTCCATGATTTAATATTAGTGATGTTGAAATTACTCCGTACAATGTTTTAGCAATCATTGAAGCATTAGATACTTATCTTCGTCTTTTTATATCTGTAGATTTTATGCTGTTTGTATGGTGGTTCCAAAAGTAGAATAAATGGTTGATACTTGATAAATGCATGTATTATGAGTATTTTTTTAATTCAGTTTCTTTAGGTACATTAATTTCATCGACTTAGTAGACGCAATTATCATTTTTTATGTCTTGAAGTGTTGTCACGGGATTACATATTCTTATTTTCCCTCTTAAAGTTTTTTTGGTATATTAAGAAGATTAATTTTCATTAATTTGTTGTTGGATCTGGGTTATGAAATACACAATACTATTGGGTGCTCATACTATTTTATGGCATCTGATTGTAAGTAACTAGTTGGATTTGGATAATTAAATAGCTTATTATGGATTTTTATGTCAACTTTGTGTGAGTAATTTATTGTTTTATCAAGTTATTAATTGTTGAGTAATATAGTTTTATCAAGTTTTTCATTATTGAGGTTATAGAAAAATGCAAGAAAAATAATTATATATTTTTTAAGTATCTTTTAATATTATTAACAGACCTGTACCTTTAGAAAATTTGACTATAACTGTCATAATACATGTGTTTTAACAGTATGAAAATTCGCTACAAATATTTATTTACCTTAAAAATCCCTTCGTAATGTATCAATAGAATCACTAAATGTGAGTTTGTAAATGCAGTTTTGCTAAGGGAAAAAAATCGTTACTAAGTTAGTGCTAGCGCCTTTTATCTAATGTAATGAAACCATTAAAAAATATATTTGTAACATAACTATAACGTTAGTGCTAGTGTGTTTCGTTGTAGTGAAAAGAACCTCCGGGTAATGTATATTTCATTTATTCAAGTAGATATCCCCATTACTAGATGGGAAATCAAACGAGGCAATACTTTTTCTAGGTGGCTCATTTCGTATCTACAAATTTGTCCATTTAAAATTAGGTTAAGAGAGTACTCAGGTTTGTATTTTCAGTAAAGCCTGGAATTTCCTTAGTTATTTAATCTTAGTTCTTTATATTTTATAATGTACATTGTTGGTAGTAAATCACTAGATTTTTTTTCTGTTTGTGCACATGTTAGTGGGCATCAAACACTTTTTCCGATTAACCTTAATTTCCTCTAAATTGCTTCATGCGAATTTTATTCAATATGCTTAATTAATAAAGCATGAAGATGATATTTTATTTGGTGAAATGTGCATGAAGATGATATTACTTGTTAAGTTAGAGTTCTTTCAAAGTTGTGTTTTTTCTCCTCTTGTTTGTGAAGATATGAGTTCTGATATACTTGAATAAGATTCTGAGGTGAATTTAAGAATGCGAAAGCGTTATTATTACAACTACATACCAACTACTAACTACACCACCACCAACAAAAAAATAAAACTAAACTAAGAAAAATGGTTTCTTTCTCTCCATATTCTTTTTTCAATATTCTAGTTGTGATTACAAATGATGACCAAGGGCCTATTTATAGGAGATGGTAGCTTGCTAGCCAAGCTAATACCCAAAAAGACAAAAATGACAACTAATAACTAAAAAAGACTAATTAGCCCCAAATATTCTTGGAGACTATTATAATGGGATTAAGACAAGGATGATGATGATGATGCTTAGAGAACTAATAAAAGACTAAAAATAAAAGAAAATGACAATAATACCTTAAACTAAAAATGCAAAATAAAAGATAGTTTTCTCCCGGGAGAACACAACCGCGCGCCACGGGTCTTTAAAGATCACCATACACATCATTATCCCCGTCTTCAAAATAGCTCGTCCTCGAGCTTGGAGGGTGAATCATCAATGCCACATGATATGAACCAAGAAAATCTTCAGAACTCAATAAAAAGTGGGCATCGCAATTGGAATTAGTCCCATGTATATGAACCTCATGAATAATGGGCCTAATAAATCCAAATCCCAACGATGTCCCTATGCGAAGTTCGAGCAATTAAAAACTGACGACCATATTCATCTTTTTGACACGACAAGTACATGGTTGCTACTTGGAATGGTGTAACCTTGAATCTGACCGGACGGGAACTCTGGCGATCGCACCTTTGCGAGTACAATGGCGAAACAAGCGGACTGAAGATGGCGACATTCAGAAAATGGGCTCCAAGTTGGACGCAATTTTCATGGATGTCATATGTTGTGTCACAAATAGGCCCTAGGACCAATTTTGACCGGATTTGAGGTCGAATAGGGGATAGGGGATTGGATCGGAGTAGGGAAGCCCATTTTTTTGGGTTTGATTGTGGTTGGGCATAAATAAGTGGGGGAAATGGGAAAATTAGGGTAAAAATAGGGGTGGGGGGCTAGGGTTTTGGTCAGAGGGGGTTTTGGATGGTTCTTGAAGGTTCTTGTTTTTTTTAGGGTTAGGATTTGGGTGAAGGTAGGATATGGTGTTTCATTTGACGAGGTGGTGGTATGAGGTGGAGATGGAGGTGGAGGGAGGTGATGGTGGAGGATGGAGGCGGCTAAAAGGGTTGGTATCCCCCGGTGATGGAATTTAGGGTTTCTATCCACCCGATTCTCATTTGGACATTTATCAATCTAAAGATTGAAGGGTTGCCGGAGTTAGAATCACAACTCGATACCCACTTCACGCACGACAATGAACACCAAAGACAAACATAGCTCTGATAACAATTTGATGTGAATCTAAGAATGCGGAAGCGTTATTGTTACAACTATGCACCAACTAGTAACTACACCACCAACAACAAAAAAATAAAACTATACTAAGAAAAAAGGTTTCTTTTTCTCTCTATATATTGTTTTTTCAATATTCAAGTTGTGATTACAAATGATGGCAATGGCCTATTTATAGGAGAGGTTAGCTTGCTAGTCAAGCTAATACTAAAAAGATAAAAAAAAATGACAACTAATAACTAAAAAAGACTTTAACACCAAATATGCTTGGCGACTAATAAAAGACTAAAAATAAAAGAAAATGACAATAATATCCTAAAATAAAAATAAAAGATAATTTTCTCTCGGGAGCACAAATACGCGCCATGTGTCTCTACGGATCACCATACACATCAGATTCTATACATGTCTAATAGTTACATTTAACAGATTCTGTACCAAGAGGACATTTATCAATCTTGATTTACCGATTAACCTTCAGAACGGACTTTTTGTGCACTTGGTCATTTCTTGGGTTATTGTGTCCTCTTGCCTTGCTTCATTGAGCAGATTGGCAACACCGTATAAGTTCATTAGGTTTAGAAATTAGCACATATATATATATATATATATATATATATATATATATATATATATATGTATGTATGTATATATGTATGTATGTATATTTGTGTGTCTGTATTCTCGCTTTTATTTGGTGCATAATTTTCTTCAAGTTAGTTTGTGAACCTTTTTGTTGAAGTATTTGTTCCTGGATGTTTTATTTGATTAGAATTTTGGTATAAACAAATGTTCCCCACTGTTGTGCAGTATATAATAGTATAACTAATTAACACTGGCACATTTTTCCCCCTCATGTTAGTCCTTTAAGAGGGGGTTATATGGTAGTAAGACGTGGAGATGCTCGAGCAGGAGGTGTAGAGAGAGAAACTCCAACTTCTCTCTAGAAATACCATTCTATTTCCTTTATGTTATAGTATTTCGACTCTTATCATGGATTCATCCAAATCTCCTTTATATGGTACAACCCAACCCTCCTTTTCCCAAATCCTTCAACTTGGATTGAATCCTCCAGATTCGGGCAGGAAACATCAATCTTTCTCCTCAAATGTTTCAACCCAAAAAAATTTAGAGGCTATTGCACCACACTTTTCCAACCTACCAGATCCAATATACAAAGGTCAGGCTAAAATCATAAAAATCTCGAAAGATATCTCTACAAGGCTTCTCTTAAATAATGTAAATCAACGCTTCTTGGAATACTCATTCTTTACAAAGATAAAAAATCTATATCTCCGGAAGCACTCCATAAACTGTTGACTTCTTCTTGTCAAATGCCAAAACATTGGCGCCTAACCCCTAAAGGAGAAACGTTTTTCAGTCTTCATTTTTTAGAATGAAAATGTTCTGAACAAGGTTTGGATTCTTGGACACGCTAAGATTGAGGTGGGTCTATTCAAACTCCATTGGTGTCAAGACTTCAGGCCCAACAACTTCATTTCATCAACTGTCAATGTTTTGGGTTAGGTTTATGGACTTACCGGACGAATATTGGCACCCAAGCTGATTCTCGAAATATCTAGAAACATCGGCAATCAAATCAGAATAGATTTGGCAACTTTAGAGAAAAAATATGGCTTATTTGCTAGAGTCTTAATTGAAATTAAATTTTCTTACCATATCCCTAAGTTTGTCAGTATTGGAGGGGATAACTTCAGATTTCCAGTTAATATAGTGGTTGAACATCCTCCGGCTTACTATGATTTTTGTGGGCATGTAGGGCATCTTATATCCACATAAAAATTTGAAGAAACAGGCTCGTCCAGGTGCTTCATCTGGTCCAAATCTGATAAAGAAGTTGGTGGGTACTTACTCCAACAGTGCAAATCAGTGTAGATAGTGATACCCATCAAATCTATAAAAACAATCCATCTCTCAACACCCATGCCACTAAGAATTACAACTCTCAACTCCAAAGTCACGAAACAAAAACCGAGCACAAAGACCCTTCCACGACAGCGCTGGTGGTTGGGCCTTCACCTATCCATGATGTAGTGGAGCAAGCTGTTGGTTATGCCGAGGCTATACCTGAGATGGATGGTAACATCTCAATCCCAGTTACTTTCGGCACTGAGAGTGGGGATGGAGCGGCACAAAGCCTTTGGTGGAAGACATATGAATTAAATAAACATACTTTGCTGCAACATTCCACTGGCACAAAACCAAGAATGCATGCGGCCTCTTCTTTAGCACACGTGCCTACTTGGAGCAATGGAAAACAAGATAACCCCCTTACTATACTGTCTGATGACACTTCACGAGAATGAGTCCAAAAATAATATTCCAATAAATGAATAAATCGCAGATCACCGGATGGCAGCTCCTAGTGGCATGCAAGATAATGTTAGTGGGCATCCTGACTTGGGCCCATCTATGCCACGCATGGAAACTTCTTCCCTAAAACAGGTCCCTCTTTTGTATGTTGATCTTTCTAAAGATTTAAATAGAAGTGAAATTCGGACTGACAGGCAAAGCATGGAGAAATCTTATTTTAGGAGCCTCTTTGAACGAAAAAATTCATGGACTGAGTATATCAGCTATGAGGGACCCAACACAAATTCCAACAGTCCAACTCTCTCTAAGATAGTTCCAACATACCCTCATACTCCCAAAATTGTTCGGGTTCCAACCATCTAGCGGAACTCTCTAGTTCTATTTTTGGTAATTCCAAACTAATCAAAGCCATAAAAAAGAAAGAGCGTCAAAGTCGGTGTGAGCAAGATGAAACCACTAAAAAATTGGCCGACGTTGAAATATTCAAAATAATGGTCGACGCAAAAATGGCCATTGAATATGGTCTCCAAAATATTCATGACGAATATGGAAACTCCCATGACACGGATGCTAGAATGGCGCACTTCATGTTGGAGGCTCAAAAATTCAAAAATGCCCGTGTCGATGAAATCAAGACGAATTTTAATCTTCCAGAATTTTGCGTGAATACCCGAAAGGGTGAATAATATGTTATTTGTTTTTTCTCTTGGGCTTCCATTGTTCTCCTTAGAAAGTCTCACCCGGAAATTAGGGGGAAAAGGGGTCCAGAGTCCAGCCCAATCTAAGTACCCCAACAGTTTCGCCCCTTGACAGAGCCGAATTCATATCCCGCATCGTACCCAGCGAATATTGGGGTACCGAGACATTCCCGGTGGGTCGGATAAACAACAAAGCACGCCTCACATTCCAAATTGTTTGCGCAAACATCCTCCGGACTTCAAATGACTCCGCTATGCTCCCCTTTCAGGCGACCCTCGTTGATCATATTTTCTATCCCAACACCACGATCCACTTGGTCCGTATCATCTACAAGGACATATTTTTTGCAGTCTTGGACAAAAAGGGTGCCGCCCTTGTCCCTTATGCCCGACTCATCACTTCCAATCTAGTCGATGCTGGCACTGCTCCTCCCATCGAGTTTCCTCGCCTTTCCAATCCTATTGGGCAGGGCACGCGCACGAAAAGTGAGAGGCAAAGGGAGATAATCCGAGCACAGAGGGCGGATGATGATGACGAAGAAGATGATGATGATGATGTTGATGATGATAACGAGACAGATGCAAAAGATAAGGATGAGGATGACTCCGAGGAGGAAGAGGATATGGATGCCGACATGGTTATGGGCGAGGGTAAAGAGGAGGAGTACAATGAAGATGAAGATTCAGATTTCGAACCACCGGGAGAAGATTTCGATAGACGCATCACTGCGCTCGAATCACGACTCAATGGGTTCATAAATCGATACGATGAAGACCAATATGGGCATACCAGCGCGACACAAGCATGATGCATCGTCTACGGGATGAGATGCATCGAGTGACTATGGGAGCACCTCCACCAGCTTACTTTTACGACCCATACAACCCGAATGCTCCCGGTACCTCTCACCCGCAACCTCAATAGCTTGCTTTGACTAGTTTATTTGTGTATTTTTCCCGTTTACTGTCTCCATATGCTTGTATGTTGAATATCTAATGGAAATTAGTTTGCTTATCTTGTCTTGGTTTATACCTACTTATTTATGTCTTGCATTTTATACTTTGTTCCATTTCTATGCTTTCTCTCTTCAATTTAGCTGTTCGTCCTTCTGCATCGGGACTTTGCAAAAGTCTAAGCTAGGGGAGGGGGCACGCATGCGCTTCCAAATTTTACAAAGTTCAAAATGCCCAAAAAAAAATTGAAAAATTCTTAAAAATCCAAAAATATTTTTCTTCAAAATAAATACAAATTGGAATTTAAAATTTTCAAAAATATCACCGAAATTTTGTTTAAAGTCTCAAATTTGTAAAATCCAAATGCACAAAGCCGAAATTGTACAAAGATAGAAATTGAGCGAAAATTGACGACTTAACGAATAAGTGTGGAGATTAATCAACCCGGTGAGATTTTGAGCCTATCACTTTTTGTGAGTTATTAAATCAATCCGAGTTAATGGTTAACTCAAAGTTCAATTCAGCATTTTAAAACTTCGTTGAGGATCTCAAATTTCTTTGTTTTGATCGGTTACGGGAAACGAGTGTGATGTTGTCTTGAAAAACACGCTAAACATATCTCTAAACTAAAATAATCTTGAGACACATATAGTAATATGATTAGTAATTCGAACAATGAAGTAGGCCCTTGTTTGTTACCCAAAAATATTAGTCATGAAATGTTGAGAAAAATTATCCCTGTTGCTAACCCAATTTGAGCCTAATAAAATTTTCCCTCTTCGTTTGGTTACCCGAAAAACCCAAATAGCCCGAAATTGTGAAAATTAGAAATTTCATCAAGTCCAAAAACTGAATAAAAATGGCCAAGAAAAAAAATAAAAGAAAAATGATTGACAAAAATAGCAAGAAAAGAAAATTGTGAAAAATAGAAAAAAGTAGAAAAAGAAGAGAAAAGTGAGCAAAAGCCCGAAAAAAGCACTAACAGACATCATGAGAAAATTTCCAATTCCAAACTTTTTGACCATTCCCATTTTTTCCCAATACACCTTACAACCCGAGAAAGTCTTAACCGAGTCCGAATTGCGAAATTGATTACCGCGTGGAGAGCTAAAATACGAATTGATAAAAGGAGAGATTAAATGGTGTGAATAAAAGATGATGTTTCCATTTTCCAATGACCATAATCCGATGAAGAGATCTTTTCGCTATAAATATTCTGTATTTCAAATTAGTGTGCATGACTTCGTGTTCCAATGCACTTGCTCTTGTAAATCATGCATACCGAGCGAACTAGCCACATTCCGAGTGATTCGTTTTTTAGAGTATTCCGTGCGCATTTGAATCAAAACGAATTTTTGGAAAGTAATGTAATGATCGATCGATGAAAATTTAAGGTTAAATTTTTGGCTTCGCAGACACACACAGCAAATTGAGACATGAGAATATAACTCTATGCTGACTATTTTTAGGAAAGTTTGAATTATACAATTTATAGGTATTTTGAAATTTTTTGGGTCGAACCCGAATTTTGTGGGTATATTAACTGCACACCCTCACGAGACACCACTCGTCCTACTAGGGTAACCTAGGGGTTTAAAGGCTTGTTGCATATGCTAAATGTAATTGCTTGCCCGCGAAAGAGGTATTCTATCATAATAAAATGTTTATCAAGAGTTGAGCCTAGTTACGATTCTTTTATAATGCTCAAGATGATCAAAGTTCTAAGTTAGGAAGGGGTTTGATTAGGCATAAATTCTTTCGATTTATCCCCTTAATTTATTGACTTTTAGCACCTTGTATGATGTAAAATGTGTTGATTTATCTTCTATCTTTGTTACTGACCTTTCCTATTTAGTGCCTTGAGTTTTTTGAATTCTTCGTGCTTTTTACAGGTATTTTATATAAGTGAAGAGAAGAGGAAACTCAAAACTGAGAAAGAAAGGAAGAAAGAACAGAAGAAAAGTCAGAGTGCAAAATAGTAACTTTACATATGGAATTTGGACGAGGGACCAAAATGATAATTGAAGACCTTGCATCTACAATCACGTAGGAAGAAACGACATCCAATCCAAGTCCTAGATCAGAAGATGAGAGAAAATCAAGAGAAAAGAAGAAAAGAAAGAATTCCAGAACCGGACCGGACTGGTCATTGCCAAAAACAAACCGATCCGAAAGAGATCCAGACTCTGAATAAAATTCAACATCGACCCGATCCGGATAAATAAAAAAATTGAACCGGTCTGATGCCTTGATAATATTTATATAAAATTGGAGACCGGACCGATCTGAATTAAATGGAAAATGAACCTATTCGGCTTATACCAAACCGAACTAAAAGACCACGCCGGACTGTTTCGGATGCGATTTTTCTGATTTTTCTTTTACAAATTGAGAGTTTTATCTTGTTCAAACTCTTGTAATTATTTTTAGGAATTTTTAAGGGCTCTTGCACCCAAGAACCCTAGGTTTTAAGATTTTGCAACATTTATTCAAGATTCAAGCTTCAATTCCAGAATTTCTTCATTGCAAGTATTATCTATTTCCTGCTTTTAATTGATTTCATAGTTTAGCTTGATTAGTCATTAAATTTTAGGTTGCAAGTCTTATTTCCAAATTTCATCTCAATTTCTCACGTGGTTATGAATTCCTGCAATATTGATTTTGTGTTCATGCTTAGTTTAATCATGTCCAACTAAGTTTCTAAAGGTTGGGATGCATGAACCTAACACGATGTAGTTTACATATATAGAAAATAGGTCTTGAATTGAAAATTCATTGAATCATGATGTGTAGTACACACAATCGTCATAGGCCTTTTAACCTCGTTTGCCCTAGGTAACCTGGGTGTTTAAGGATGCGATGCGTGTGTTAGCTGTTCAATGCCGATTTACTCTTACCTTTGATTACGTATGATGCGGGCTAGTACCCTCATATATGTAATGTTTTGGATTAATAAAGACCGGGTTCAATCAACTTTCTAATTCAAAAGCAAGTATTATATCTGGTAAATGTACTAGGGTTTAGGGGATCGTATCTTAATCTATCTTTCCCTTATTCATATTTACTTCACTGCAGTAGTTTATATATGTGTACTTAGGTTAGTAAATAGTTTAAATTTCCTTTTCATTAAGTTAGTAGTCATTTAGTTCACAATTAATCATCTTTTTATTTTCTTTTCGAGAATCAAGTTAGGGTTAGTCTTCTATTCCTATGTCATCACAAATTTTTGTCCTAGTTCCCTGCAGAGACGATCCCGACTTATCGGATTATTACTTGAGCGACAGGATTGCACTTGAGCCTATATAAGCATGCACTTTAGACACATTTGTGGTCACGTCAAGTTTTTGTCCGTGGGGCTCATTGAGAAAACGACACCACCCCCTCGGAAGGAAGTGGTTGGTGACGGATTGGGGCAACTCATTCTAGCGCACTTGGAGCTCCATATGTAGCTGCCGTGAATGGCTGAAAAAACATTCACACCAAATTTGTTCTTGGTTCGATCGAAACATGTCATTGCTGTGGTCAATATCCTCAACGGAGTTATATTTTTTTGGTAGGGCTCGGTTGGCCATGTGGGAAGGAAGTTGGTTGAAGGTAGAATCTGGAAGAGAGAGCAAGAGAGTTGGTGGTTAAATGGGGGAAGAGAAATGTGTATTTATAGGTGGGGAAGAGGGAAGGGTTGGCATTTGGAGGGAATGGGGAGTTAATTTGGAAGGGAAAGAGGGAAAAAATGGATATGGAGGGAAAAGGGAGGATTGGGGAATGGGGGGTGTACCTCGGGAAGGAGAAGAAAAATACAGACACCTAAACGATTCGGTACTATATATTTTTTTTATTTTTCCATAAATGAATCGATCTAGACCCAGGGGCGGATCAGTCCGAATTTATGAATCTTTCTGCTTCCTTTAACTGTAGAATGCACTCTTTTCTCTCAATTTATGGATGTTACCACAATTATTGTTTCACATGATCGACCAAGAACCTCCCAACATTTTCTTCAAAAACTTACTCTCTTTTGACGTGCGTGCTCCCGCTCCTATCCTACGTGCCTTATTCCTAACGACTCTAACTACCCTAACCAACTCTCCTCTAATGTACACAAAGATCACCCCATACACGTTGGGGCTGCAACGACCTTCTTGTACTTCTCAATCAGTCCCCATAGATGGGATCCGAAAACCAAATGGTGTTGGCTTCTTCGACGCACGCCTCAAAGTACGATTTGAGGCATTGGCCATTCAACTTAAAATTATTTCTCCCTTTTGAATCTTCCAACTCTATAGCTCCATGGGGAAACACATCTCTAACCACAAATGGACCCATCCACTTTGAACGAACTTGTCGGGAAACAAGTGTAATCGAGAGTTGTAGAAAAGCACTTTTTGTCCCGAATGAAACTCTTTACGTCGAATTATCTTGTCATACGTGAGTTTCATGCGTTCCTTTGAGCATATGCGTCATTGCAAATCTCTTTCAACTCATTCAATTGAAGCTTGAGAGCTTCACCGGCTTTATCTAGGTTGTAGTTCAATCTCTTGATGGCCCAATAGGCTTTGTGCTCTAGCTCCACGGGGAAATGGCAAGGCTTGCCATAGACCAAACGAAATGGGGACATCCCGAGGGGGTTCTTATAGGCGGTGCGGTAAGCCCATAGTGCATCGATTAATCGAAGGGACCAATCTTTTCGGGTAGGATCGATAATCTTTTCAAGGATGGTTTTGATCTCACAATTTGCTAACTCGGCTTGCCAACTTGTTTGAGGGTGATAAGTCGTTCCAACCTTGTGGACGACCCTATACTTTCTCATTAATTTTTCAAATGGCCTATTGCAAAAATGCGTGTCGTTATCACTTTTGATCGCCTTCGGAGAACTAAAGAGAGAGAGTATGTGTTCTTGTAAGAGCTTTATCACCACTTTGTTGTCATTCGTCTTGGTAGCTATTACCTTTACCCATTTGGAGACGTAGTCTACCTCGACGAGGATGTATAAGAAGCCGAAGGAGGGAGGGAATGGTCCGATAAAGTCAATACCTCAATAATCAAATAACTCGATGACGAGTATAGGGGTTAGTGGCATCATGTCGCGGCGGGTAATAGCTCCCATCCTTTGGCATCTATCACAAGATTTGCAATAGGCGTTCACATCCCGAAACATTGTGGGCCAATAGAGATCACTTTGAAGGAATTTAGCGGCCATCTTATTCTTGGAGAAGTGGCCTCCACAAGCTTTCGTATGACAAAATCGGATTACACCTTAAATTTCCTCATCCGAAACACATCTTCGGATGAGTTGGTCCACACAATATTTAAATAGGAATGGATCACCATAAAAAAACATGCGGGACCAAGTGATGAATTTCTTCTTCTCTTGTGGTGTCCATCCGGGAGGAATGGCTCCCATGACGAGATAGTAAACAATGTTCGCAAACCAATGTAGGGAAGAAGTAGCAAAGAGTTGCTTATTCAAAAAGTACTCGTCTATGGGTATTGAATCACTAGGCACGTCGAACGAGAGCCATGACAAATGGTCAACGACGACATTTTCTACCCCATTCTTATCTTTTATAGAGAGATTAAACTCTTGTAGGAGTAGGATCCATCTTATGAGGCACGACTTCGCATCTTTCTTAGTAAGGAGATATTTAAGTGCCGCGTGGCTGGTAAAGCATGTGATGGGCGACGCAACAAGGTATGAGCATAATTTGTCCAAAGAAAAAACAACCAATAACAACTCTTTCTCATTGGTGGGGTAGTTAAGTTGTGGCCCGGTTAACGTCCTGCTAGCGTAATAAATGACATGAGCTTTCTTATCATTTCTCTGGCCCAAAATAACTCCAATTGCGTAATCACTCGCATCACACATGATCTCGAATGGTAAGGACCAATCCGGAGCTTACATAATGGGAGCGAAAATCATCATGCTGTTCAATTTATCGAAAGCCTCTTGGCATGCGTCATTCCACTCAAAGGGGGCGTCCTTTATAAGGAGGTTACTCAAGGGTCTAGCGATGGTGCTAAAATCCTTGATAAACCGTCTATAAAATCCTGCGTGGACCAAGAAGGAGAGCACATCCTTTAGTGATTTAGGCGGGGGAGCTCGACTATTACATCTATTTTTGCTCAGTCAACTTCTATGCCTTTAGATGAAACTATGTGGCCTAGAACTATGCCCTCGGTAATCATGAAGTGGCATTTTTCCCAATTGAGGACTAAGTTCTTCTCCACACACCGAGATAAAACTTTCTCAAGATTTTCTAAACATTGGTCAAAAGAGGGGCAAAAACGCTGAAATTGTCCATGAAAACCTCAAGTCCTCTTTGTACCATGTCGCTAAAGAGACTTAGCATTCACCGTTGAAAGGTCGCGGGTGCATTGCACAATCCAAAAGGCATACATTTATAGGCAAACGTGCCAATTGGAGATGTAAAAGTCTTCTTTTATTGACCAAGTATATCTACCTCAATTCGGTTATATCCGGAATAACCATAAAGGAAGCAATAATATGGGTGGCCTGCTACGCATTCGAGTATTTGGTCGATGAATGGAAAGGGAAAGTTATATTTTCTCGTTCCGACATTGAGTTTCCGGTAATCAATGTAAACACGCCACCCGGTGGTGGTGTGTTGAGGAATTAATTCTCCCTTAACGTTTTTGACCACCGTCATTCCCGACTTCTTCGAGACGACTTGGATTGGGCTCACCCATTTGCTATTCGAGATAGGGTGGATAATCTCGACATCTAATAACTTGATAATCTCCGCTCTAACAACTTCTTTCATAGTTGGGTTTAGTTGCCTTTGCATTTCCCTCTAGGGCATTATGTCCTCCTCGTGGTGGATTTTGTGGGTACAAATCAAGGGACTTATACCCTTTAAATTTGCTAGAGACCAGCCAAAATCATCTATATGCTTCCTCAAAATTATTAGCAGCTTACCGTCTTGCTCTTTCTTTAGGCTAGAGGAGACAACAACAGGAAATGTCTTACCCTCTCCTAGAAAATCATATTTCACATTAGAGGGTAGTTTCTTCAACTCGAGGGCAAGAAATTTCTCTTCGAAGGGGATCAAGCATGATTCCTTAGGGGTAGCTCGTTGAATCTAGAAACCCAGTGAATATCTCTCAAGTCCTCAATCGATGCTCCCTCGTCTAATAGCTCTTTCAACCCCTCGACCTCTCACTCAAACTCAGTGTATGGAATCTCACTCTCATTACCTCTCACTAGACATGCTTCTAAAGCATCCACACCCATGGTTCTCTCGATGTGATCCTCTAATACCTCCTCTATGAGATCGACCGTATGGATTTCATCTTCTTCACCCACTTGGTTGGCAACATTGGAGATGTCCGTCTCGAGGGTCATGTTCCCAAAAGTGATCAGCATTTTCCCATTTCGTGTATTGATTAAAGCATTAGTCATGGCTAAGAATGGGCGGCCTAGAATGATGGTAACATGGTTGCTAGAATGGATGGAGAGCTCTGTGTCCCAAATGACAAAGTCTACTGGGAAATGGAATGTGTCCACTTGGACGATCACGTCCTCAACAATCCCTCGAGTCACCTTCACTGTGCGATCCACTAATTGGAGAGTGATTCTTATGGGCTTCAGGTCACCCAAATCAAGTTGCCTATAAATGGAGTAAGGAAGGATATTAACATTCGCGCCTAAATCCAACATGGCTTTCTCAATTAGACGCTCTCCATTAACACATGAAATCGTGCGTGCGCGCGGATCTTTAAACTTGGGTGAAAGGTCGTTAACTAGAACGGAGCTCACATTCTGTGCTAGGAAGACATTCTTCTTCACCTTTAGCCGTCTTTTCACCGCCAAAAGATCTTTAATGACTTTGGCATAGGCGGGAATTTGCCGGATGGCATCCAAGAATGGTAAATTTAGCTTCATTTTCTAAAGAACATATAGTCAGCACGGGAAGCTCCCTTTTATGGTAGGCCAACCGTTGAGGGAACGGGGTGGCGGTGGGTGATTTCACTTCAACTTTGGTCTCGTAGGCGTCTTCATTTTCACTCTCATTCAAGGTGGCATCTTCGACCTCTTTCGTGTCGGGCGAAACCTCATTGTCTTTTGGTTCCTCCCGTGGGGGAGGTGATAAATCAATGACTCGCCCACTAAGTAAAGTGGTGACGGCTTGACATTGCTCATGCTGATCAGAAGACGTAGAGGTAACATTGGCTTGACCTTGAGCCAAAAACTTGCCCTTCTCTTGGACATTTAACGAGGATTGCAACCTAGATATGCTAGTATGCATTTCAGTGAACATGCGCTCAAATTTGGCGTTGATTGCGTTTTAATCTTTGATGTACTGGTTTAAATTATCCTCAAGAGTCCTCCGCGGTGGGGTGATGTATGGGCCTAGAGGTGGTGCTGGCATGTGTGGCTGCATAGGTGGTGCTTGTTGAAATTGAGGAGGGGGTGGAGGTAGGGCAACATGTGAAGTAGGATTCAACGCAACCTGATGTTGCCTGTAGCTGAAACCTGAAAGGTTCCTCCACAAAGGGTTGTATGCATTGGCATGAGGGGTGTTAAAATTTCCATTAAACCCTCCTATTTCTTATACTTTCTTAGTAAGCATGGCTTTGTAGGCGGGTATTGTTGGACATTTCTTTGTGGAATGGCCCACCATAAATAACACACACCTTTTCTTTCACAGCACGGGTGGATCCGGTAGCTTATCTTAGTCGGACCCCAAGTATGTCTCTCATACTCTTCTCAAACTGATCAAGTCGATGGTCTATTAAGGTATCTTTGTCAAATTGGTACATATCGGATGCAGTAGGAGCGGTGGACACTTGTTGAGGTCGGTTTTGGGCATTAGGATCGGATATGTCCCATGCTCGAGTAGTCTTGGTGACATACTTAAGATGGGCTTCAACATTGCTCGCATCTAATTCCCAAAAGGATCTTTCACACATTGTTTCAACATGATTCTCAAATCCATGATGTGGGCAAGAGTTAACCAACTCTTGGAAGCGTTCCCAACACCAATCAAATGACTCATTGTCTTGCGATTGAAAGGATTTAATTTGAGCCTTGACGGAGTTGGTTTTATGTTGTGGAAAGAACTTCGAGAGCAACTTGGATTGCATATCCTTCCAAGATATAATAGAGTTCAGTGGTAAAGACCAAAGTCAGATCTTAGCTTTATCCTTTATGGAAAAAGGAAAAAGCTTTAGGCGAACGACATCCTGCGTGCAGGCTTGATCACTAAATGTTTCGCATGCCTCTTCAAACTCTCGGATATGGAGGTATGGTTTCTCTGAATCCATGCCGTGAAATGTTGGAAGAATCTGTATCATCCCATTATGGAAGTGGAACTGTCTTGCATTGTACAGAAGTAGAATGCACCCAGGGGTGACAGTTCACTCAGGAAATAAAAGTTCTTTCATGGGGTGATAAGGTAAATCTCCCTCTCCTGTACCAAAACTCGCGTAGTCAGACATCGCTCTCTCTCCAATAGACTCACAGTCCTCACTCAGTGCCCTAGAAGTGTGACTCGTGATGAAATTCGATACTGTAGGAGGTGGAACTATGGGGTCTATCAGGATCGTACTCAACTATGGGATTTCGTGAATTCTTGTTGGAGTATTTTGAGGAGTTTGTGCAGGATGGTGCATGTAAGGGCTTTTGAGAGATGAAAATAATTTTTCTTTTTTTTTTTAAATTTTGGAATCAAATTTGGGATTAAATCTACTAACCTAAAAGTCTACCTAAGTTCCCCGACAACGGTTTTGACGTAACCACAATTGTGTCTAAAGTGCGTGCTTATATAGGCTCAAGTGCAAGCTTGTCGCTCAAGTAATAATCCGATAAGTCAAGATCGTCTCCGCAGGGAACTAGGACAAAAAATTGTGACGACGTAGGAATAGAAGACTAACCCTAACTTGATTCTCGAAAATAAAATAAAAAGATAATTAATTGTGAACTGAATGACTACTAACTAAATGAGAAGGAAATTTAAACTACTGACTAACCTGAGTGCACATATATAAACTACTGCAGTGAAGTAAATATGAACAAGGGAAAGATAGGTTAGGATACAATCCCCCAAACCCTAGTATATTTACCGGATAGAATACTAGCTTTTGAATTATAAAGTTAATTGAACCCCATCTTTATTAATCCTAAGCATTACATATATGAGGGTACTAGCCCGTATCATACGTAATCAAATGTAAGAGTAAATCAGTGCTGAATAGCTAACACGCATATCGTATCCTTAAACATACTGGTTACCTAGGGCAAACGAGGTTAAAAGGACAACGATGATTGTGTGTAGTACACAACATGATTCAATCAATTTTCAATTCAAAACCTGTTTTCTATACATGTAAACTACATCGGGTTGGGTTCATGCATCCCAACCCTTAGAAACTTAGCTGGACATGATTAAACTAAACATGAACACAAAATTAATATTGTAGGAATTCATAACTATGTGAGAAATTGAGGTGAAATTTGGAAATAAGACTTGCAACCTAAAATTTAATGACTAATCAAGCTAAACTATGAAAGCAATTAAAAGAAGGAAATAAATAATACTTATAATAAAGAAATTCTCGAATTGAAGCTTGAATCTTGAATAAATGATGTAAAATCTTAAAACCTAGGGTTCTTGGGTGCAAGAGCCCTTCAAAACTCCTAAAAATACCCTTTTTAATGTGTGGTATAAAGCTAAAATAAATACCACACATAAATTACAAGAATTTGAAGAAGATAAACCCTCAATTTGGAAAAGAAAAATCAGAAAAATCGCATCGGAATCCGTCTGGCGTGCGCGTGGTCTTTTGGTTTGGTTTGGTATAAGTCAGATCGGTTCGTTTTCCATTTAATTCGGATCGATCCGATCTCCAATTTTATGCAGAGATTCTCAAGGCGTTTGGATCGGTTCGATGGTGAATTTTATTCAGAGTCTGGATCTCTTCCGAATCGGTTTGTTTTTGGCAATGACCAGTCCGGTCCGATTCTGGAATTCTTTCTTTTCTTCTTTTCTCTTGATTTTCTCTCATCTTCGATATTCCATAACTTCTTATCTGGAACTCGGATTGGGATGCCATTTCTTTCTACGTGCTTGTAGACGTGAGATCTTCAATTATCACTTTGGTTCCTCATCTGAATTCCTGATGTAAAGTTACTATTTTGTCCTTTGACTTTTCTTCCTTTCTTTATTGGTTTTGAGTTTCCTCTTCTCTTCACTTGTACAAAATACCTGTAAAAAGAACGAAAAATACACAAAACTCGATGAACTATATAGGAAAGGTCAATGGCAAAGATATGAGATAAATCAACACATTTTACAACATACAAGGTGCTAAAAGCCTCTAAATTAAGGGGATAAATCGAAAGAAGTTATGCCTAATTAGTGGGCTCACTCATCCACTATTTTTCCTTATTTATATATCATTTTCTCCCTCAGAGCATTTGCTTAAAAAAAATATTAAATAAAAAAGGAATGAAAAAAAAGTGGGGGTTATATGACGAATGAAAAAAATTAAGTGACCTGCTAACCTGAAGTAAAAGATTTGGGGGTGTTTCTTTTAAAATTAAGACTTGCAACATTGGGAAAACGAATCTAATTAGCATTTCATAACTGGGGAATCAAGGCAGCTGGATAAGCAACTACATACAAGGGTTTGGCCATTGACTCACTACAGGTTTTGTTTTTATTTATTGCACATTATCAGAGCTTTCAAAATCCATCATGGCTGATAGTTTCTACTGGGTCCTTGTCTTCCACTTCACTTTCCAAACAATCCTTACGGTCTTTATCCTACTTTATAAAATGCCCATCATGTCATTTCATTAAAACTTACATCTACCAATTGTCTGTTTTGGAAAACCTAGCTGATCGCTATAACACACCGCCCCCCCCGGGGAGAGCGAACAGAGCGCTACTACGATAAAACTAACCAAATCCACAAATCACAAGGTATAGAGCATCTAAATCCCACAATACAAAGAGAACTACTGATCTCAATTTCTTCAAATAAATACAATAAGTCTCTCGAATAAAAAACAACTATCTAACTCGAAATAAAATAAATCTCCAATGCTCTATACATAAAAAATAAATACAATTCTTACAACTTGTATTCTCGAATAATCTTTCCAAAATAATCCGTGCTAAAAATCCATTCTCCAAATCAAATCCATAGCGGCCAAATCCGTGCTAACCTGCCACTAAAAGAAAATATGGGGAAGTACACAATACGACAGGAAGATGCTCAACAAATATTAGTGATGAATAAAAATGCAACAATACGAATACGGATATTCAAATCAAATGAGAATCTCATAAACAATTATATCAATATAATTTCTCAACAACACATTAACCGGGTCCCCAGGCCGCACTACCATACCGGGCCTATGCATTTTTTTCTAGTATATCCGGAAAAAGGAATATTGGCGGGTGCCCAACCTCAGTGCAATATTAAAATCTCATGACAACATGCTCAACACCAAATATAATACCACATGAATCAAAATTAGATTCCAACAAAAAAAATTTCCAGATTTCAATGAATTTATCAATTAAAATAGGAGTTCAATTAAATATGAAATCAACGGAATAAACACTCACGAGATTTAGGAGCATATTGTGTAAAATCCCATACCTCAAACCACCAAAAGAACCAACATAATTCTGCCCAGAAATCACAAAACAAGCCATCAAAAAAAGCTCTAAGAATCATAAAAAACTCCTCCAAGAATCAACACCAAAACAGCCCCCAAGAACACCTCAAAACCTAAGGTTGAATGCATAAATTAAAGGGCATGTATGTGTGTGTATAAAAAGAGAGGAAAAAAAATATGTTTGCTGCATATTTGTGCCAAAAGATGCTTCAAAAATAGTCACCCACGACCCCTTTAAATAAGGCAAAAATAATAGAGTTGTAACCAAAACAAACATTCAAAACTGCTTGTAGCGCACGTTTTCTCTGGCCATCGATCGATCTATGAAAATCATCGATCGATCATGCCTAAAATCTGACAGATTTCCTTAAAAATGCCATAAGGCAAAATATTAAAAAAATCATTTAAAATCCGATTTCAATTCCGCTTGAAGTTTTATTCTTCTAAAATCATAACCAACATATTTGAGCAATAAAAATAATTTTATCTCAAAATTTATTTTTCCTCTTTATTTTGAAAATACTCCAAAAATTACACGGGTTGTTACAATCGCTCTCCTTTATGGAAAAAATGGTTGGCTTTATAGATGGCTCATATACATGTCCTTCGTCCATCTCGCATTAATACTCAACCCAACTCAACAAAGTCTTTTCACAATTATTTGGGTCTGCTACATGAATCCTATTTTTTCATTCCCATCTGTTCAGCATAATATCTTCGGTTAAAACACATATAATGTCCTTTTTTATAAAATCCTACCAAGTCAATTTAGGGATACCATTACCCCTCGTGTTACCATCAATACTAACTGTTGTATGTAAAAATTACACTACCACATGGACCAATGGCGAGCGCACACCTATCATCCAGCATGACCAACTAGTCTACTTGATTGGCCCCAAATAATAGTCGGTTGGAATGCCAACCCACTCCAAAATGCAGACCAATCGGAATAGCAAGAGTTACTCAGATGAGAATGCCAATTGACACTGAATTCCAAAATACATATTTATTATATACAAATGTAAATGCTTGGCATATGAAGCTCAAGCTAGGTTCTACATCAGACGCATCAATCTGAATGATAAAGATGATGATAGACCCAGGAAGGTGAACAAAGACAAGCTTGTCATTGGCTTCTCCAAAAATGACTTATCTGGAGTGTCGACGATCCTTTGGTTGTCACGTTTAGATTCGATGAAGCCAGAATTGCCAGGGTCTTGATTGATAATGGAAGTTCAACAAACGTTTTATTCTTTGACTACTTCCAGATTTTGGGGTTGAAAATTAGTCAATTGGAACTATACCATAGACCCTTGATTATTTTTTTTAGGAGAAAAAGTCTATCCCTAGGAATTGTGACGCTGTAGGTGTTGCTCGGGAAATGGCCAATTAGCCGAACAAAGTTTTCGATAAAAATGTTAAATCTGCTTATAACATGATTCTCGACAGGGTAGGTTTGAAGAAGTTCCATCCACTGTCCATCAGTGCCTAAAATTCCGTACTCATTTTGGAGTTAGTGTAGTCAAGGGTGATCAAATGGTAGCCTGGGAATGTTATTACACTTCAGTCGAGAAAGGAGATATTGTAGATCTGAAGGAGAAGAAGACTGTCACATACCAGGTGGATACTTTGAATCCTAGAGAGGAGACAAAGCTGGTCAAAGGGGAAGCATTAGAAATCACAGAGAAGGTAATCCTAGATGATCTCTACTAAAATCGGTTCCATATTAGCATTCCTTAGAGAGCGAAAAAGTGTTTTTGCTTGGAGTCATGACGATATATTTAGTATTGATCCTATTTTCATTTATCATGAGCTTAATATTAGCAAAGATGCCAAGCTGATAAAGCAGAGACGTAGAGTATTCAGTCCCAAGAAAAATATGGCTATTCAAGAGGAAATGGAGAAACTACAGAAAGCTCAATTCCTTGAGGATGTCAAATACTCTGATTGGCTAGCAAATGTGGTAATGGTCAAGAAGAAGAACGACAAGTGGCGCATGTGTGTAGATTTCACTGACCTGAATAAAGCATGCCCAAAAGATCACTTTCCTTTACTAAGTATTGATCAACTGGTAAATGCAACTGCATGTCATTAGATGCTCATTTTCATGAAGCCTGAAGATAGGGAGAGCATTTATTTCATTACCAGTCGAGGAACTTACTCTTACAATGTCATGCGCTTTGGATTGAAAAATCCTAGAGCTACTTATCAGATCTAGGTAAATAAAGTGTTTAAGAAACAAATCGGCAAAAACATGGAGGTTTTTGTAGACAATATGATCACCAAGAGTAAACATGCTACCGACCATATTGGAAATCTAGCTCAAAACTTTAATTAATTGGAAAAGCACAAGATGAAACTCAACCCAACCAAGTGTGTGTTTGGTGTTTAAGAAGGAGTGTTCCTGGGTTATGCTGTAAACCAGAGGGGAATATAAGTTAATCCAGTAAAAATCAAAGCTCAAATGCAATCCCCAACCTGCAAGAAAGATGTTCAAAGACTCATTGGAAGAATAGTTGTTCTCAACCAGTTTGTGTCCCGAGCCACAGATAAATGCATGTCATTCTTTAAGGTGCTCAGAAATACCTTTAAGTGGAAAGAGGAGTGCAAAAAGACATTTCAAGAATTGAAGAAATATTTGGATTCTTCACCATTATTGTCCTAACCAACTCTGGGTGAGAAATTGTATTTGTATTTAGCTATTTCTAAATTTCTAGTTAGCTCGGCACTCATCCAACTGGAAGATGGAGTGAAAAAACTAGTATACTACACTACTAAGGCCTTTAGAGGAGCAAATATAAGATACCCGCGCTTGGAAAACTTACTTTAACCCTTATTGAAGCCCCTCGACGAATGAAGTCTTATTTCCAAGCTCATACAATAATGGTATATACAAATTTACCTCTTCGGCAAGCACTTCATAAGCCGGAGAAATCAGGCAAACTTGTGTGTTGGGCGGTAGAACTAGGAGAGTAATATAATTTATGAGCCCAGATCGTCATTGAAGGGCTAGGCTATGGAAGATTTTATCGCAGAGTTTACATACCCCAAGATAATGACTCAACTTACTTTTCCAGCCGAGCAGACTTTTCCAGAAGAGTGCTCAGTCCCAAAACAAGCTAAGGTTGCGGCCAATCAACTTGAATCATTTATTATTCAAGAAATGGCTCAAAAGTACTCAGAGGAGAGCAAAAAGATTTTTAAGCAAGGAGTGCTATCTGTAGAAAGCTTCGATGAAGAAATTCCCTTATGGAAATTATATGTGGATGGATCTTCATGCACAATAGGCAACGGGGCTGGTATCATACTGCTGATAATCTTGATGTTGAATATGCTCTCAGATTTAAATTTTAGGCCTCAAATAATGAAGCCGAGTACGAGGCATTAATAATAGGTCTAGAATTAGCCTTTTCATTGGGCGTCGAGCAACTGATGGCGTATAGTGATTCCTAGTTGAGTGTCAATCAGGTTCTTCAGATATATGGAGTTAAAGGAGATTTAATGGTCCAATACTTGGCCAAAACCATGGAAGTGATTTCCAAATTTGTAGCTGCAAAGACGATCAGGATACCATGGAAAGAAAATGCCCGAGCAGATGCACTTTCTCGGCTAGCTTCACTAACCAGAATAGATCTCAGCAGAAGCACATCAATGGAGATCCTAGCATCAAGAAGCCTAGAAGAACATCTTATGGTCAATTTCATTGGTATAGACTTTGGGCTATCATGGATGGATCCGATCAAAGACTACATCAACAAAGGGGTCCTACCAACTGATTCAAAGGATGCCAGAAAACTCAGGTACAAGGCAGGCAGGCGAATATGTGTTAAAGAGAGGAGTCCTATACAAAAGGGAGTACACTATTTCCTTATTATAGTGTGTTTATCCTTTAGAAGTGGAGGAATTAATTAAGGAGGTGCATGAAGGATCTTGTGGGACTCACATAGCTGGTCGATCATTGGTCCAAAGAATTTCCATGAAGGGGTATTATTGACCGACCATGAAGGCAGATTGTATAAATTTTGCCAGAAAGTGTGATAAGGGCCAAAAGTTTGTAGCAATTCACAGAAGACCAGGGGATGCTCTGACACCAATCACTTATCCTTGGCCTTTCTCCATTTGGGGAATTGACTTCAGCCCACTACCAACCACAAAAGGCAAGTTCAAGTACTTGGTAGCGGTGGATTACATCATAAAGTGGGTAGAAGCTAAGCCATTGATAGACATGCCCTATGAGAAAGTTTTTCAGTTCATATGGAAACACATCATATGTAGGTATGGAATGCCTTATGCTTTCATTACCGACCATGACACTCAATTTGACAATGATGATTTTAAGGCGTACTGTGTTCAGTTAAAGAACATAGTACAATGGCCAGACGGACATAACAAACAAAACTTTGCTTAATGGACTGAAGAAGAGACTTGATGATGTGAAGGGAGACTGGATTAATGAGTTGCACTCTGTTCTCTGGGCATACAGAACCAAGTCGAGAATATCTATTGGAGAAATGCCTTACATGCTTGCATTTGTGACAAAAGCTATGGTACCAGCTGAGGTAGGCCTACCAAGTCATAAAGTGTTGAACTTTGACTCTCATAAAAGTGATTTGATGAGACGATTGGACTTGGATTTTTTGGAAGAAGTCAGAGAAGATGATGCCCTTAGAGTTGCTTCCTATCAACAAAGAACTGCCCATTTTTACGACAAAAGGGTCAAGCCAACCAACTTGAAAGAAGGGGATTATGCCCTTAAGAAAGTTATTTAGAAAGGAAATAAGCTGAAAGCAAACTCGCATGGTCCTATTGCATTTCAGAGGTCATCCGACCAGGAACCTTTCGATTGGAAACTCTTGATGGGGAGGAATTCAAAAACCCCTGGAACGTAGACCATCTCCGAAAGTATTACCAGTAGTAGGAAAAATTTATGTATTTGTTCCTTTCAAGATTAAATAAAGTCATGATTCCTGTTTAATTACACTCCTATTTTTGAATTTTTTTTCGGAGTATAGTTAAATATGTTACCAAACAGATTTGGTTTCTGCCGACCAGAAGATAAAGTTACTATTACAAGTGTTTAAATCAGGTTCCCAACACCTGCTACTTCATCATCAGTTTCCCAACACATGCTATTTCATCAGGTTCAATCCCTGCTCCCCTAATGGTCGTTACTTCATGTATGATTTTAGGTCATGAACTAGAAGATCTTAATAATCATTACTTCTTGTATGACTTCGCCTTTTGATGGGTCACGAACGAGAAGCCTGTAAAACTTCTTGTATAAGCAAAATAGGCTTTACCCGATTAAGTTAAATCATGGGATATACATATACACATGCCTAATATACTTGGTTTCCACTGATAACTAATGATAACACTTAGATCAAAACTTTTTAGTTTTATTTAAGTATATTAGTAGAATCTAAGGCCCTATAACATCAAAAGTTCATACTTGTTAAAAAAGCAGATTACTTAGTCGGCCAATCGATTGACTAATCATTGGCTTTAACACAAATATCCAAATTGAAATTATATACGAACATGATTGCAAACCAAAATCTTTTCATTCCAACACAAAAGTATTACAAGTTACATTCAGCAAATAAAAAAAATATAATTATTCGGTCGGATGTTTTCCTAGTACTTTATCCATGCCTGCTGGAGGATCATCCAATGTATAGGGAGATTTTATGAAATTGAAGTCCCTTAACATTTGCCTATTGCTGCTTCTTGGCATATTGTTCAAGTGTGGAGGACGAACTATTTCAAGTTCATCATGTAAGCCATAATCCCCTAAATATTTAATGATAAGACTCTGGGGAATGGAATTAAGAGGGATCCAACTTATGTCACAATCCAGAAAACCATTGGTCATTCCAATGCCACACTTCACTGCTCTGATCATATCAGCAAAATTAACAGGTTGGTCCACCCCCATTTGTAGCCCTCACGATGGCTTTGACACAAATGATCATTGATATGAGATAATGCTTTATTGTAGCCTTCCATCCAAACTTATATCAGTTTGTGAAATTGGAAAGGTAGTCTCTCTACTTGATGTTGAAGTTTTTTTAGGACATCACTTTTTATCTACAACTGAGTAGTTTGGTCAGCAATGGCAGAATCTTTGGCTTTAAGTTGGATTGTAAGTTCAGCAATGGCAATAATTTTTGCCTTTAATTGGGAAGCCTGGTCAGCCAATGTTTTCTTTATTTTTTCGTCCTCAATATTAGGCCGAGCAACAATTGTTCTTCTTGAAGACTTGCCCGACTTAGATATTTCTGTTTGCAAAGTCTCCAGCTCCTCTAGTATCCTTGCATTCTCCTCTTCCAAAAAGGAAGCACCTTCACTAAGACCAACAATGTTTGATTTCTTCAAGTTTTCGAGTTCATCCTTCGGGGCATTATTCTCTTTCTCTAACAGAGCAATAATTTCTTGAGCCGACCTAGTCTCTTGCTTCAACACAATCTCTTTCTTCCCAAGTGCCAAGGTAAATTTTTGAAGTTTCTTCTCAAAACCATCAGCATCACTTAAAGCTTTGTATTTAACTTCGTAGTCGACATGGAGACAAGCTCTTGATTCATTATCATCATACTGCAATTGCTCGATCATCTCATAATAAGCAACATTGTTTGATATTGCCCGATCAAGGGGCTTCGAAGATATGAGTAATCTTCCTTCGCCTGAGCCGAAACATCAACGCCGCCAGTAATTCCTTCTCGGACAAATCTAGGTGACCAGCTTGAAACAAACTGTTACAACGTCTGAGTAGGTCAGAATCAGCCGAAGCAATCCTTTCCATCCTGACATTAAACTGAAAATTGCAAGTATAAGAGCACAAGCACACAGTCAGGAATAAATATATAAGAATTGTAAATAAGAGCACCCAAGCAAAAAAAAGAAAGCACATCAACATGAATAATGAAAGAAGAAATATATCTTTTCATTGATATAAAGAGATATACAATGGGAAGTTCTTATTACAAAACATAAGGATAAACTAAGAAAGCCAGACCTTCTGCTTATCCTAAGGATAAACTTGAGAAGGAAGTAGGTCGATCATAATAGGTGGAACCAAGGCAGACTCATCTGGGGCCAACGAGGAATCCCATGGACCCTCTTCATCATCAACTTCTTCGTCCAAGTTTGGAGGGGAGCATGGATCATGCCTTTGGAACAATCCTGAATCTTCAGCAGTGTCGACCTCCTTTAAAGTCTTAGACGAACCATATTTAAAGACGAACCATCTTTAAAGAACTTCATCTTGACATAAGAAATCTGAGCAGAAGTTGCTGAAATTTCCTTTTCCTATCCCTGGTCAAAAGAATTTTCCTTGGACTTCTTTCCCTTGGCCTTCTCGATGACTAAGTCAGCTATCAAATCAATAATTTTCTTCTCGGCATCGTGGAGAGAAGTCTTATTTAAAATCAACTTATTATCATCAGCCTTTATCCTGTGCTCAGCTACAAGCAAGGCATCCACAGCTTTTTGGCAAGTCTCTTCGACAGCTGTAATATTAATCGTCCACGACCGTTTCTCTCTCTCCAAAGCCTCTTCAGAAGTTTTCAAGGATTTTTGCAAACCCTCAAAAGCTTTCGCTACCTCAGTAGAAGAGGATGCTCTCATTTTGTCATCCTTCTCCATCATTTGGTTAAAATCAACTAGTAACTGCAAGGAAAACACATTGTCAGTACGAGAAAATGACATATCCAACTAACACAAAATGTGGAAACTTACCTGAGCCAAACTTTGGCCAACCCTCTCTATAAGTCTTAAACGGGGCTTGGGAGTAGCAGCAGCCCTATGATTTCCAGCTTTAATTAATTTCCTAGCCAGACTAGGAAGAAAGGGCACAAAGGATGATCCATCAGCAGCTACAGCTTTTTTGACCAACTCATGTTGATCAGAAGCAGTTTTCTTGGCCTGCTTATCAATACCCTTTTTCAACCTCCTATATTGAGATGCAACAATTTTAATTTCAACACCAACACCAGCAGACTTAGTGGTTTTCTGCTGAAGATGTAGGCACATGATGTATGAGGTTCGTCCCCTATGATGACGTATGATGGTAACAAATATTTTGTAATTTTCGTTAATGATTATTAATGTATTTGGGTTTATGCCATGGTGCATAAATCTGTAGTTCTTTCCATTTATAATAAATTTTAAGTTTATGTTGAATGTTAATATGATGTCAAGATAAAAGCAGTTCAAACCCATTGGAGCGGTGAATACCGCACCTTAAATAAACTTTTTGCTACTAGCTGCATTGACCATCGTATATCATGCCCTCATACACATGAGCAAAATTGATCATTCGAGCGATGTCATTGCCATATCGTTGAAATGGGATTTGCTTTACTTGCCCATGCTTTCGTCCCTAAAAAATATTGGTATTTTACAATTGAGACAACAGTGTATTTAATTAACCGCATGCCATCTCCTATCACCCATGGAATTTCTCCTTTTCAATACCCTTTTAACACAGACTCCCAATTATTTGTTTTTGAAAGTTTTCACGTGCCTTTGTTTTCCCCATCACCGTCCCTATAATAATCATAAAATGCCATTTCGGTCTATTCCATTTGTATTCTTGGGTTATGGGGTCCTCTACATCTCGAGTATCGTTGTCTGGTACTCGATAGTCACCGCATTTACATTGCTCACCATGTTTGCTTTGACGAACACACGTATCCTTTTTCGGGTCCATCCATTATTGGTCCTGAACCTACAAATTCATCCCCACCTACACAATCATGGGCGCCTACTACCATTTTCCCACTTTTTCAATCCTTTCCAAATTCAAAAACCAGATCACTATCCTCCAGAAAATCATGTCAGAAAAATTCCACCGTGCATATTTCTTTCCTTCCATCTAATACACTACATGAAACTCACTACCTACAGTTCACTCCTTTATCTCAAAACCAATATCTCATATTCACTTCCCCACTTGATTCCCCAGCGTTGCCTTTAACATCTACCCATTTACAAAATCTTCAATTTTCTCTCCTACTGACTCGCAAAACATATCACAGCATGGCCATGAACTCAAGACAACTTCCCAATGTATTTTTATCTCATAATCGTACCCAAAAATATCTTGGTTTTAACTGTTCCACCCCCGCCAACTTAAACCCACTATCAACCACTATCACTCACCACTCTTGCACCTATATCTTTGCCTATTTCGGATCCACTCCAATTTGGTTCACATATTATATTTGTCTTGTGGTTGACGTATTCAAACCTCACCCCATCACACCTACAACTCCCCCCAACCGCACCCATTCCATGAGTTTCATCACATGGATAAAAATACACCCAAATCTTCTCTTTGTACCACTCTACCCATTGAATATACCATTTTTTCCTTGGCCAATAAGTGTCCAAAATGACGTTAAGCCCTAGACGATGAAATCAATGCCCACAATCAAAATAGAATTTGGTCGCTCGTTCCTCGTTCACCTTAAATGAATGTGGTTGGTTGGAAAATGGTTGTACCTGATCAAACGAAAATTGGACGGCATTATATAACCGCACCAGGCGTGTTTGGTCGCCAAAGGTTTTCGTTAACAATCTGGCCTTGATTATGATGATGAGACATTTCGTCCTGTCGTTAAGACTACGAGTATTCGCACAGTTCTTTCCATTGCGGTCTCTAGTGGTTGTCCAGTTCGACAAATCTATGTTAATAATGCCTTTTTGCATAGTGTTCTCACAGAAGACGTATATGTGCTTCAACCTCTGGGATTTTGAAGACATCTCTCGACCCGAACATTTGAACAAACTTCGTTGTTCCCTATACGGCATAAAACAGGGTTCTCACTATTGGTTTCATCGTCTTACCCAAGTTCTACTCCATCTCGACTTCATTGCATCCAAGATATATTGCCCTTTGTGTATTCTACTCATGGTGTCACCATTTATGTGGATGATCTTTTCATTACGGAAAAAAAAGACTACCCACATCAACACTCTCATTCACCGATTGAGCAATGAATTCTCAATTAAAGACCTCGGTGCACTTCATTATTTTATGGCAATCGCAGCTACCCACTATCCTGCTGGACTATTTTTATCCCAAAGTCAGTACATTACCAAATTACTGGAGTGTTCTGGCATGTCACATCATAGCCCGTGCAAATCCCAATTTTATCTACTGCTAAACTCTCATAATCAGGGGTGAGCCATTCTCCGACCCCTCAAAAATTGGGCTGATTGTCGGAGCGTTACAATATCTCAACTCTCACTCGACTAAACTTAGATTTTTGCTGTCAATAAAGTTTGTCAATTTATGCATAATCATACTAAATATCATTGGGTTGCTGTCAAACGAATAGTTCGGTATCTCAAAGACGCTATTTCTCATGGATTACTCATCACCACAACTTCTGCTACCAACTTATAAGTTTACTCTGACTCCGATTGGGCTGGATGCATTAATAACCATAAATTTACCAGAGGATATGCCATTTATCTTGGCTCAAACATCAACAGACCGTAGCTCAATCTTCCACCGAGTCTGAATATAAATCTCTAGCTGACGTTGTTGTTGAACTCACATGGCTTCAATCGTTATTATTTGAACTGGGTATTACTCTCACTCGCGCTCCTCTCATATGCTGCGTCAACATTGGCGCTACGTATCTCTCCGCGCATCCAATTTCTCATTTTGTTCGTGACAAAGTTGCTCGCTATGATCTTCAGGTTAAATATACTCCCACAGACACTCAGTATAGCATATTGGTATCAGTATCCATTATATATGGGATATTTACAAACATTCCCTCACAACTATACACATGAAAATTCTGTAAAAATTTTCACTGTCATTTCCTTTTTTTTTTCCTTTGTTTTTTGTTGTTGAACTTTTAAAAATAGCATATAGAAAAAGAACTTGAAGAAAGTTGGGGGGAACATAACATTGAATATTGGATCATGGTCTGTGTCTATGAGGCGTCCGCGACAATTTGGCTTAGGTAATTACTTTTATATTTTAATTTTCTTACTTTATTTTTAATAATTGAGTTGGGTTATTTTCTTGACCTGTTAAGAGAGTGGATTTAATAGTCATTTTATTGGTTGATTGAGCTTCAACAAGTAGTTGTATTTTCTGTTATGAGCCTAATGATATGAAATACTGTTCTTTAGTAGTACTTAGCTTCCATGGAGCTTTATTCTTGATCTCTGGCATTTCAGTGTGAAATTCCTTCAAAAATTTAAATGTCTAATTGATGTTAAGGTATTGGGAAATCTACAATGGGAAATGTATTCGAAACGATGAAGATTTTTGTATTTTTTTTAATTTCATTCTGGAATGTTAGGTAATGATAACTTTGCCAATAATTTGTATCAGACACCAATATTGGTCTTATATGGAAAAAACAATGGCATAAATTATATGAGTTTGGCTAATTATTAAGCATATTTAATTCCTTTATATGCTTCTCAATAAAATAGCAAAAGACAATGAGAATTTCGAGGCCTACCATTGTGTATTTTTCACCAGGTTTGTTCTATTATATTTTGGCTGGAGTTCTTGAAAAGGGTATAATACAATATTGCCATGTTATACTTGTTTCCTATCTAGTAATGTGATTTCTTGTTATAATTTGTAGGTTTCTCACACTACCTTATTCTCCTTCTCTCTTCATTAGGTACATTCCCATGAATAGGATCACCACCTTGATAAATTTAAGATATTTCTTTTACACCTCAAGTACAAGTTTCCTTTAACACATTACTAACAATCATGTTGAGTTCTATTATTTTTATCGAGTCCTTAACCATTTAATATACATTATAGACATAGTTGTCAAAATCTTACAATTCACGATTCGAATCTTACGATTCGATTCGATTAGATTCTCGCATAAAATGATTCGAATCGAGTTGAGAATCGCAAATGTCTAAAGAATCGGACTGAATCGTCGATTCACGATTCGAATCTTCCGATTCGGGTCCGATTCCCGATTCGGTTCGGATTCAACTTTTTTGTTTGTTTATTTTTTTCGCGATTTTTTTACCTTATAACCATACGTGTGTTTTAATAAAACAAATAAAAAAAGAAGCAAACAACAAAGGATACCGTTAAGATACTGATTTTTAGAGAAAAACATGTTCTCTTGACTCGGTTATTTTCAGCCAGCTTTTCTTGTCTATTCTCTTGGCTGAGTGTCTTCTATCTTTTGCTTTTTTTTTTGTTATAAAACTTTTGTATTTATTATAAAATCTTTGAAGGTATATTTGTTTTGTTGCTTTAAATTAATATGAACGTTGTTTTAAATTAATATTTTTTATAGTTAATCTTAGCATATGTTTTATTGTTTTAAATTAATATGGTTTACTATGTTAAATTAATATTATTGTAATTTTGTACGCTGTTTTAAATCAATATTGTTAATCTTAGTAGGTTGCCCTGTTTAAAATTTTTGGAAGTAGTTGTTTCATAGTTTTACTGTTTTAAATTAACCTTTGTATTTATTTTATTGTTTTAAATTAATATGTAGGATGTTTTAAATTAATATGTAGGTTGTTTTATGATATATTTTTTTTTTTAACATTTTTAATCTTAAAATGAATGAGAACATGTGCTACGGTTAATTTTTGTGATATATTTTGGTATATTATCATGTGCTACGATTAGTTTTTTGCCATATTACGCTTAATTACCAATTCTATAGTGTTAAATCTCATTTACTTATGTTTTACTACGTTTTTATCATTTGGTTCGGATTCGACTGATTCGACCGATTCGATTCACGATTCACGATTCGGTGGGTAAACAATTCACAATACGATTCGCGATTTGACAACTATGATTATATATGACTTACATTACAACTTCTACTTGATAATTGTTTGTTTTAAATTATCACAATAGGGATTACTTCATTTCTTCTCCATCTTGTTTTGTTTTTATCATCAGAATGTGATTTCTTTGATATTTGAATTCTCAATTTCTGTATAGGTTAGATTTTTAAGGAAAAAATGTATGCATGAGTAATAAGACGTTAGTATCTCATTCGCAATTGGACGTGTATCTTACTTTATCACTCTCTTTATTTACCATTAATATTCAAGTTTTTCTCACAGTGGAACCAAAAAGGGAAATAAGAGTAAATATCAATGTCATATAAATTCTTCAAGGTATGATTTCTCTTTTGGTGGACATCTAGAGAGAGTGTGCAGGAACAACTGAAGAAATATTACTCATGTTATATTCAATGTTGAAAACAATACTTGGGATATTTGTTTTTTTTTACTGTTTGCACAAAAACTGACAAGGCCTCCCAATGCCTTGACAAAAAGCCTCTTTCAGTCTTGTTTTCAAAGCATATGTTTTTATCTTTTAAGATCATCATTTTTTGGATGTTTAGAGGAAATCTCTTTCTACAAGCATTCTCATTTTAACTGTTAAAAATCAGTAGGTTTTGAAAGTGGGAAACATGAGAAAAGTTTTTTTACTTTGCTTGTGAATATCCATTATCTCAAGTTTAGCTACCAATGGAAATAACTCATTCTCCGTTTCCTCTGTGGAACTACTTGCAAGATGTCTATTTTTTATATGACTTAAAATGGGATATCCGGGTAAAAGGTACACATGTTCATATAGAAGGGAGGTGGTTTTGAAAATAAGGCCGTCGGTTCTCATCTTGATTGTTTACTTCATATTTACTTATTACAAAGTGAATGTTAATTACGTTCTATTCTCTCTCGATATCCGTTCTATCTGGTTCTTTATAATGATCCGTAGATTTTTTTAGACTATTTTTTTCATTCCTTCCTGCACAAGGGTATTACTTTTCTAAAATTTGAATGATTGAAAATTAGTGGAAATATGCATTCGGTCTTCTTGCATGGTTTGTGTTTGTGAGGGCTATACAATGCAATTGACTCGATAGACTGCTAATAATTGTTTGAGTTCATCACACGATATTTGATTATTGAGTTGGGTTATTTTCCTTCCTTGTTAAAAGGTTATATACTAATATTCATTACATCAAGCATATAAATTTTGTGTTATGATGAGGATTATGCATGACATATTTTTCTTTTTGTAGTTACTAATCTCAGGAATTACAATTCAGTGGCTGCCATAGAGATTTATTCTTAATCTCAGGTATTTCAGCGTATTCTTTTACACCTTCGTTACAGTCTTACATGTGTCTTTTGAATATTCCTTATAATTGTGTTAAGTTCCTCATTTCTGTATTTAAATTTAAAAAAAATAAAAGTAGAAAACAATATCTTATTTTCTTCTCCGTCCTTTTTAGTTTATATCATCATTATGTGATTTTGTTAGAATAAAATTCGTAGTTCTCATTTCTATATAGGTTAGAATCTTAATAAAAAAATAGGTTTTTTTTGTACTTTAATACGTTCTAACTCTTGATTTTGGACTTAAATACAATTTTAATTAAAAATTAGAGTTTGCCCGAAAAGGTTTTAAATTATGTTAATCTTAATAGACATGTGGAATTTTCAATTAAAATGATTTGAAAAATCCTCAAAAATATAAGAATAGAAAAAAATAGAAAGAAAATACAATTGAAATGAAAAAATGTCCAAAACATTAAAAAGAAAAAAAAGGAAAACAAAATTGTCTCCTCACAATCCCCTGCCATCGGAAAAAGAAAAAAAATCCACGCGTGGCCCCTCCCACCGGTGCCCACCCACCACCCTCCTTGCACCCATCCTACCCCAGTCTCGCCCCTCCCTCTGTAGCCTATAGCCCCTCTTCCCCACCTCCTTCCCCAGCCCCACCTGATCGTCGGGGCAGGGGGGGTTTATTTTTATTTTTTGGATCTTTTTTTTCTGTGTTTCAATTTTCGGTGATTCATTCATTTTGAATTCATTTAAAATTATTTTAGATTGTTTCACATTTAAATGTATTTTCTTTCCTTTTTAGGATTTAAAAATTACTTTTGAATTTAAAATGACACATGTCTATTAAAACTTAACAAACTTTAAAATGTTTTCGGGCAAACTCTAATTTTATTTAAAAATGTATTTAAGTGTAAAATTGAGAATTAGTGCATATTACAGTAAAAAAAACAAAAATATAAAGGCCTTAATGATCTGTTAAGAACAAGATGTTAGTTTCTCATTCAAAATAGGTGGATGATCTAACCTGATAACGTCTTCTTTAGCATCAATTTTTTGTTCTCTCATACTTACTAATGCTAGAAATAATTTGAAGGTGGATGTTAGAATAAATATGCAAGTTTTTCTCACAGTGGAACCGAAAAGGGAAACGGGAATGTTATATGTGTCAAGTAGTGTGTTTTTTCATGCATTTATATATATAGGGAAAGGATCAAGTAAGGTCCCAATTTGAGGACCCTGAATGAGGACCATTTTTTTAAAATAGTAAAAAAAAAAAATTGGGCTGATTTTTTTAATGATTTTTATACATTTCAATAGGACCATAAAAAAATAATCAGCTCAAAATAATTTTTTTTGCTATTTTAAAAAAATCGGTCAAACTTTGTCAATTTTTAAGTTGTTAAAAACTGACAAAGTTTGATCGATTTTTTTAAAATATTAAAAAAAATCATTTTGAGTTGGTTTTTTTTATATGGCCCTACTGAAATGTTTAAAACTATATAAAAAAAATTAACTCAAAAATATTTTTTTTAGTATTTTATGAAAATTGGTCCGCGCCAGCGGTATGCAAATTGAGGTCCTCATGAGATCCGCTCTCTCTCTCTCTCTCTCTCTCTCTCTCTATATATATATATATATATATATATATATACTGAGCTTGTTTTTTTGGTTTTGCGTGGCATGCATTTTCAATGGAATGTATACTTACAATCTTTGTAAATAAAGAGTTTGTCCCTTATGTGTGGAAATGAAAATAACTTTCTCCATTGTTTACATACGGTAATCAAATGAAATCATTTTCCATTTTCATTCCTATATTTACAGTCATACAACATAATGTTATTTTTTTCGTTAGAGTGCATAGTAGGCACTTGGAATATTTAGTTAGTTAAATTTCCTTCGACATTGAAGCACTAACTCTAGCCATTATTTGGTGATTGTCCAAGTCTGAGATTTTGTTGACTTCACTTTGGAATCGATCTCTAGACACAAACTTTTTTTTGTACTCCCCCAAATTATTATACATGCTTTCTTTTTTAGTCTTGTCCAAATTAATAGTCATGTTTCGAAAAATTAACATATAAAACTAGATTAGATTACAAAGTTACCCATCTGAACAATATCCATAAAACAACAATGCTACAAGTGCATGTCTTGCATTCGTAGGTATTTACCGTTTTTAGGAGGATAAATATGGAAAGTAAAAACTTTTCATTAATGTTTCACCTTTAAACTAGGACTATTAATTTAGGACGGAGGTAGTAATTGGATATTTTCTATTTTTAATGGTTTGAGTTAATATACTATTTTATGTGATGTGAAACTATGAATGCGAAAGTATTATTATTACCACTATACAACTACTAACTACACAACACCACCCACACCACCACCAACCCCACCACATAAAACTAAACTAAGGAAATGAGTTTCTTTCTCAATATTAAAGTGTCATTACAAATGAATGGCAAAGGCCTGTTTATAGGAGAAAAATTACTTGGTAACCAAGTAATGACCGAAAACACTAAAAAGGACAACCAATGACTTAAAATGACTAATTAGTTCCAAACATGCTTGGAGGCTAATTAAAGACTAAAAATAAAAGGAAATGACAATATTATTACATTTAAAATACAAAATAAAAGATAGTCTTCTCTCGGGAGCACAACCACGCGTTATTTGTCGCTACGTATCACAAAACACATCATTCTCCCCGTCTTCGAAAAACTTGTTCTCAAGCGTACATGGTGACTCATCAATAATGGGTCTAATATACCCAAATCCTAACAATGTTCCTTAAGAAATTCAAGCATCCAAAAACTGACGATCATACCAGCCTTCGCTACACCAAGCACATGGTTGCAACTTAACTTGGTGGACCTTTGAATCTGACCAGGTGAAAACTCCAATGACCACACTTTTGTGAGTACGATGGTAAAGGAGGTGGACTGAAGGAGAATATATTTCGGAAAGTCGAACCAAAAAATGACAAATAGTAATGGATCCCAAGTGGGATGCATTTTTCATGAAAGCCTTCAGTTGTGTAAAAAATAGGCCATTGGACCAATTTTGACTAGATTTGAGGTCAAATAGGGGGTAGGGAATCGGGTTAAAGTAGGGGAGATCAGTTTTTGATCCGATTTGATTATAGTTGAGCATATATGAGTGGAGAAATGGTTAAAATAGGGTTAAAATGGGTTAGGTCAAATTAGGGTAAAAGTTGGGGGCTTAGGGTTTGGGGGTGGTGGGGTTATGTTTAAGGCTATAGAGGAGGGCTGAAAAGAAGGGGAAAAGGGGTTGAAAAGAAGAGGTAAAATGGTGTGGAGGGGTGGAGGCCTCGATCGACCTGAGGGCCACCCGTGATGGCCTTTTTGGTCGGGGCTTATGGGGAAAGGTGCGTCGGGGGTGGGGATTGAGGAATCCAGAAAAAAGAATTCAAAAAAATCTGGTGGAGGAGCGGCAAACTGCCGCGTTGACTTCACCGGAGGCGAGGTGGCGGCTGTGACATGTCGCTTATTCTAATATTGAGTGTCTAATCCTCTGCTAAAATAAAATAGAAAGCCAGTAAGACTTCATTCTCTGCATCACTGTCACCACAAGCAATAAAAATATACACGAATAAAAACGATATGACTAGATCAAAATAATGAATCATGGTTCAAAGTCTCGACCGAGTCATCTCGATATCGACCGAGTTGACTCGATATCGTAGCTAGTCGATCCGAAACCATGAGGCGAATTAATTTTGTTGCAAGATTTGTGGAGATCGGGGTGAATCGATAAAATTTCGTCGTAACCATTTTATATCGGCAAAATATCGGCCGATATCTCCGATACTGTAAAAGACTCGACCGATTCTTTGTATAATTGTAGTTGAAGAAGTGCGAGGAACTACGAATAGGTTTCGGGAGGAAAGAAGGGTAAAAAGCATATGTTCAGTCATGTTGCCAACCTAAGAGTAAGAGGGACTGTCGGCTACGGTTTTTTCTTTTGGGAAAAAGGCTTCTAGGGTTTTTAGGTGGTTATTATTAGAGCTGACCCTTTGTTATATATGCGCTAAAAAAAACACTTGAATGCTCCTTCTAGATTTAAATTAAAAACTTGTACCGCAACAGTCATCCCGTCTGAAAGTATTCCTTTATATACCGAACCAACACTCCCCATACCAAGTAGGTTACTTTCACAAAATGCATCTGTCGCTTGCACAAGTTCATGATAAGACACCCTTCTCCATGCAAGAGGCAATGAATCTTTGTGGGCTAATAATTTCATCTTCCTTTTTGTGCATCTTGTGAACACAAATATTAGGGCAACTGCAATTGTTGCTGCTGTTATGAGGGGTAAAATATATTTCAATAGACGCACAAATTTTGTTATTGACCGTCGATGAGTTTTGGCTTTGCACGGTTGAACTTGTAACCGAGGTGCACCACATAGTTCATCGTTTTTCATATATGACTGGTGTGTGAAGTTTGCAAATTGTCCTCCATTGGGAATTTCTCCTTTTAGTTTATTATAAGAGACATTGAAGTTTTTTAGATACCTAAGTTTCTCTAAGGACGTGGGAATCACTCCAGATAAATTGTTACTTGACAAATCCAAGAATTCTAAATCTATCAAATCACTCATTGATTGAGGAATAGATCCTTAAAAAATAATTATGCGCCAAAGAGAGCGAACTTAGCGATTGTGCACCTCCAATGGTGGTTGGGACATCACCAGCTAACTGATTCCATGATAAGTCAATTTCAACTATAACCTTCATACTGCCTACATCTGATTCTAGATATCCACTTAGCAAGTTTGAGGATAGGTTTAAGCGCACGAGATCTTTCAGACTCCACAAAGTTGACGGAATAGTAGAAGTCAATTTGTTGGAGTCCAAATACAATGATCATAGAGATTTAACATCACCTAATCATGTAGGTATGGACCCATTGAACTCATTATCACTTAAATAAAGGTCTCCCAAGTTTTTTAGCATACACGGATGGATCCTTGCAGTCTATTTCGTCCAAGATATAATTGTTCTAGACGTGTTAATCCCCCAAGTGTTGTTGGGATTGATCCTGTCAACTCATTCCCGTATAAATTTATGTGCTCCAAGCCTATCAAGTTTCCAATTCCAATGGGAATTTCGCCTTTAATTTTGGAACCATGTGCATAAATCATTCTAAGAGTGGTGGAGAGATTCCCGAATGAAGTTGGAAGAGTACCATTTAGTACATTATTTGATAATTCCAAATATTCGAGTTGTCTGCAGTTTGTTAAAGAAGTGAAAAACCCCCAATTCTAGACTATAATATTCTTTGGTCAAATAATGAAATCCGAGGTAATTTTATGGAGGAGACTTAGATCACCAACTGTATTGGGTATAGAGCCAGTAAATGAATTATTGTTCATGGCTAGTACACAGGTTATAATTGAAAGCTTAGAAGCATTGCCGACAGAGCTTGGAATTATTCCACTGAGATCATTGTTTTGTAGGTAAAGCTCTTCAAGATTGGGAAGACAAAAGCCCATGCTTGATGGAAGATAGCCAGAGAATTGATTGAAGCCTAGGCCAAGAAATTTCATTATTGAGATATTAAAGATTTTGACTGGAATGGTGACTGTTAGGCTGTTTAAAGCGGCACTAAATATCTCCAAATAAAGGAATGAGTTCAAAATCTCATTGCAAAATGAACACCCTTGTGTTTCAGCCTTGTGTTGACTATAATATGCATTCCAACTTCCAAGTAAATACAGGAATAAAATGTATAACATTTAATTAGGAAAATGGCAAGGGTATAAAGAAATTACAAAAAAAAAATTACACAAACTAATGTGTCAGTGCATAATAAAGTGTTGTACACTGTCTTAGAATAAGTTATGTACAATGCTACATTGCAATGACAAGTTAGTTTGTGTAAGTTTTTGTGTAATTTATTTGTACACATTATTACTCCTTTATGCATTGTTTTTTTTTTACTTCAAATCTAAGGTTATAACAATATGGGTTTGAAATTTTGGGCATTACACATTCTAATTTACAATCTCTTATTTGCTCTACGTCTTTTTTATTATTCGGCAATAATTTAGTATGTCTTTTTTGCTATTGTTGTTGGGGAGAGAAAACAGGCCCGTAAGACACGATTCGAATCTTTGTTTTTATCTTCTGAAAGATCGAACCTGCAAACCAACTACGATGCTTTTGGGACAATGGGTATGCATTATTTTTAAGTCCCAGATACAATTTCTTATATACTGATGGGTACATATTATTTTACAGGTTCAACAGATTTCATATTTTCAGTGGATAATAACATAATGACAGAGAAGATACTTCATACTCAACTCTAAGATACACATTTTTTTAAAAATTATAGTGTTGCCTATGTACCATTTCATAGCAATGAAACATCATTATTCAAGGTTCAAGGTGCACAGGGCTGTCATCATTCCTTTTTTTTATCTAACTTCATAATGTTCAGAGTATATACATCTTGACCTATCCCACCTTGATTTTCTAGCTTAGTTTTTTTCCTTCCTAATTCCGTGTAATTTTGTTTATTAATGTTTACTAAGTTACAACACATTGAAATGATATATGATATATTTTTTTATGATTACAGTACTAAAATTTACCTACCATCTTTTTTCTTCTAATTTATTAGTTTCAGTTGAATGATCTGTTGTATATGTATATATCCTTTCTTGAATTCTTTTTAAATTGGTAGATCAGTTGTGAAAGAAATTTAGTTTTACTTTATTTCTTTGCTTATAGTTGTGGAAACTGGTAACTAAGGAAAATCACATTTTTGTAAAAATATCACTAACAGGTGGCTAATGTTCACTGTAGGTGATTCTAGAGGGATTTGGGGTAAAAAACTATATTGTAATTTTACTACTTAAATCAGAGATTTTTTTTAATCAATTGTTACATTGTTTAACACAAGCATATTTAAATGGACGTCCTATTCCTATACGTATGGTTCATTGTAAAGAATCTTTGTGTCTAACCAAAATTTGATCACAATCATTTTTTAATTTTCTCATCTATATCTATCGAGCCATAAAAGTTTTTTGCCTATGATTTGCAGACCATAGCTGACTTAAGTGACTCTTCTCTTTTTAAGATTCAACTTTAAGGTGGGTTTTGTTTTTGACTTTTTCTCCAATTATATAATTAATGATAAATAGTATTACTATTGACTTATTCTCAGTTACCTTTTCCTGATATTTTTGTTATTGCGAGTGGTTCTAAAGTTCCATGTTTATAAAATAGTAGGTGACTCGACAAATTTATTCATTCTATAAAAATCAAGAAGTACTATTTATTGTTGGTTGCATCTCATATGGGGAATGTCTATTTGAGAACAAGTTATCATGACTTTCATGGTCATTCCAGATTCAATAATACATGACATTAAGAGGGTACTATTCTTAAAACACAAAAATCATCCGTTTGTGGGTTATATGATTTTTTATTCACTTTTTGAATTTGCTAATTATCTTGATATTATAGTTGTTTTGTTTAAAATTTTGGAACTTTAAATTATTTGATTTCAGACTTGGGTAGAATAAAATTTGATAGTATTAGTTGAATTGAAAGGTTTTGCTAAAAAAATACTAAATGCTGAAAAAATACTAAATTACAAATTTTGCACGAGTCGTTGATACATAAGGGAAAAGCTGTAATTTAGCTTCTATGGACCCTTCGTTGGTATCTTTTTTAACCTATTCACACTGGATCTACATGTGTCAATTAATTGCGATTTTTTTTAAAATTATAATATCATAGATTTTCAATCGATTGGGTAACCAAATTTTGTTAATGATAATTTCCACAGGTTTCGTTGAGTTTGACTATTTATCTGGTATGAGTAAATTTATTCCAGAAAGGCAAATACATTGTTTGTCCATCTTTAAATTCTTATTTTTACGTTCCTTTGTTTTTTTTAAATTGTCAACATTAGTTATATGCATTAGTTGTGTAGCTGGAACATAGAATGTTATAAGCATACATATAGTAGGGGTACAGTATAAACAATGGTAGTGGGGCGGGTAAATCGCCAGTAGATAGATAGATAGATAGATAGATAGATAGATAGATAGATAGATAGATAGATAGATAGATAGATAGATAGATAGATAGATAGATAGATAGATAGATAGATAGATAGATAGAGAGAGAGAGAGAGAGAGAGAGAGAGAGAGAGAGAGATGTTTTAAGTGAACCAAAATAATAAACTTTTTAATGAACTTAATAAGACATTAAACAATAACCCTTAATTCCATGTTGCACATTAAAAAGGATACTGATGTTTCTTCATCACCATCAAAAGTAATTAGGGACCGATGGGAAGAAGGCAACCAAATCATGGGCTTATCTGAATACCATGTGATGAATCTGTGAGAGGATATGTTGCTTATATATAAACAGTCTCATTTCTCTATTCTCTCTCATTCTTATATTTGATAAATACATGCGCAATTTCATTTTGAATTTGCTTCCTATCTTGAAAATTAGAAAATGCAATGCTAAATGGACAAGAACCTATGTTGATTATTTATCCGGTCAAACAATAACACTTCCAAGACCACATTTTTCAATGTTTAACATGGGAGAAACCTCTCCGTATAGAATCTCAAATGTTAAACATGAGGGTAAATCCAGTCGACATACGACCTTTTTTTTGTATCTTTTGCTCATAAATAATCTTAAATATCTGGAATAGGGTGGTCAAAAAATCCTTAAAACCTGCCAATCATCAAAATGGAATAGAATGGTGTCGTTCAAGCCCTATAGCCTAACCTTCTACTAAATCCACCTCTTCTGCCACAAGGTTAATATAATGGGGGATGAGGGATCGCCTAGCCTCAAACCCTTAGGGGTTCTAAGCCAGATCTGTGCCGCCCCTTTAATTAAAAATGCTTCCGTTAATCTGCCATCTCTATAAAGGACCGAATCCCTTCCTCTCCAAAATGGTGTCTTAAACTTCCAACTGACTCTATCCTAGGCCTCCCTTCCTACCATTTTCAACAACCTCGTTAGCGAGTAAGGTAACATTTAGGATTTGTGCTCCTTACAAATGTGCTTTGATTAGGAGAAATGGTTGCGTCTAAAACTGGACTTAGTCTTTAAGTTGGAACCTCAGTAAGGATCTTATAGGCACCAAAAACCAAACGGATCAACAAGTCCCTCACCGTAATAAATCTTGAAATAGGCCATTGAGAAACCATCCGGGCCTGGAGCTTTATCCTTATCCATTTCGAGAATCGCACCACTAACCTCCTCAAACTCTAAGAGACGTTCTAACCAATTACTCAAGAATATAATTTAGATTAAGACCCTCAAGAATAGGATGATGTTGAGTTTTCTCTTAAAACTACTTTTTATAAAAATAGATGATTCCCTCTACAATCAGAAAATGATCTCTCTACTCCGAGCCATCATCGACCTCTAGTTCTTTGATGTAACTCTTCCTTCTCCTACCGTTAGCCACACTATGGAAGAATTTATATTTACAATCTTCTCTTTCACCCATTTACATTTAACTTATGTTTTCATCTAACTTTTTCTCTAATCATCTTCAAACTAGTTGTTTAAATGAGCCCTTCGAACAATCGGATCTTCTGAAAGTGCCATCTCTCTTTTAGTTATATCAATATCATGAATCTCGTTATTTTTAGCCCTCAAGTCACCAAATATCTCCTTCTTTACTTACCTTAAATTTCCCTTTCAAGACTTTCAGGTTTTCCATCAAGACAAGACGCTTTCATCCCTCCACGTGAAAATCTGTCCACGACTCCCTGATGTTTCCACTGAAGGTATGATGGGAGTGGGGCCCTAAGTAATTTGGGTTCAATCAAAATTGATGGTAAAGTGGTTAGGAATGGGCCTAAAGATAATCTACTGAATTGGGCTGTGACAACCCGCACACCAAAATATGGGATGGCCAGCCTGATACTCCAATATAACAGGAATCATGGATGGAACCATTCTCAGCATCACGACAACATAATAAGTATGCAGGATAACCACCTTATATTTTAGAAAAAACGGGTTGCCAAAAATTTTGTTTTATAAATTCAAGGAAGAATTTAAACAACCCAATTTAGAAAAGAAAGTGGAAACCCAAAAGAACTTATATTACATCAACAACAAGTATACAATAAGGAGACCGAATATGCTGTCGGTCCACAGTCAAGTCTACGAAGTACAACAGTTTAATTGAATTACATAGTACATCCATTAGATAATTACAAAAGCTTGGGCCACACGCCCGAGTAAAATACCCGATCATAGCTAGGGTACAAAAATGAAGGCGTCTACACAAAATATCCCGCAATATCCATAAAATATCGTGGCTCCCCAAAAGCACCAAAATGGGAAAGTCAGTACGGGCGTCCTTGCGACAGAGCACCTGAGCGGATACAAGATTCATGCACAATAAGAAATATGAACGGGTCAGGGCCCGATTTTATATGATCACCAGATGAATAAAGAGTATGAAAGTTATGAACCATAACTCACGATAGATAAAAATGAAAATCTACCTACACAGTTCAATGCATAAACCAAAATGAATTAAATGATCATAAGTTTAATCTTAGTTATACAAGAGGATAAGAATAATTTTCATTAATTAAAAACTTCCATCATTCTCACTGATTCATTTCATAGTTCCGTTCCTTATCAGGAAACATAACCACAATTATATGCTCTTTATGGCATTTCATTAATCAAGTCCAATTCTTGAAATAAGAATAGTTATATTCATATACATATAACGATTCTAAGACCTCCTGTCCGGGTTTCCCCACTCTCTTCGCCCCTAAATGACCATCATCTTCCAGTGCCTATCAACCAAGACAACCTGGGCACCTACAACGCAAGACGTCGGGAACCGTCCATATGCCTGCGGGAGAGTCATAACCACACTCAGAATTACCTCACCATCGCAGAAAACATACAAATAAGCGCTCATATGGCCTAGGACTATATCCACCCTGCATTCATTAGCCAGGGGGGTTCACCTAACGCGCGAACTTCCCTTATGATGGCATTTAAAGAGGTGTGTTTAAGTAAATTAGCATTTACCATATTCGCTTCACCTTTCATTTCATTTTCATTTGCCGAAACATTAATCATTTACATTTTAGAAAATACAACATATTTTAGCCATACGTAATTCACATCATCATTACGACCTTCAAGAATGAGTAAATTTTTAATTTATTCTCCAAACATTCTTTCGGGGTGTTATTATAAACCATCAAGACTATCATAGCTCGATTGAGCTTCTAAAGTCTCCCAAATAAGACCTTACAACTCCTAGACTCATAATAGTTAACTAAAGAAAGAGGATGCCCTAACATTAATTCGTATACCCCCGAAACCAGCCTCGTTCAAACCATTTCTAACGTAGGGTAGTTAACTAACTCATCTAGGACTCTAGGACTCTAAGTTTACTTCATACAAGAAGGTTCCTAAGTCCCTATCTTAAGATAAAGATACTGGAAGACATTTAGGATTTATGGGTGAAAAACAGAGGACCGATCGACCGGTCAGGGGTCCGCGGTCGACCGCATCTCAAGATTTTTTCTTAGAAGAAAAGCAAAAAACTGAGTTCGGAGGGACCGGTCGACCGGTCAGGGGTCCGCGATCGACCGCTACCGAAATTTATACTTATGTGGGAAAGTAGTGGGCTCTCCCTCGATGGCCCGGTCGACCGGTTATAGGACCACGGTCGACTACGCTTAGCAGACCTAGAATACCTTTCTCTTCTATAAAGCTAAAACCAAAGACTAACCTCATTTTCTTTCCTCCCTTCCCTTGACCCACATCAACAACATAACCACAACAATTCTAAACTTCAACAAAACAATAAAATCCAAATCAACTTTCAAGGGTTCAAAACCTATAATTTCATTTAAAACCCTAAAATTATTAAATCATAATCAATCCACAACAATCAATACACATTCTTCATCTTAGATCATATTAGCAAGTATAAAACTTGCCTTAAGCTTGCAAATTCAGATTCTAGGAAGATGGAAGCAAGATCAAACTCCAAATCTTCAATCTCCACTTTCTTTCTTTCTCCTCTTTTCTCCACAAGTTCTCTTTCTCTCTTTCTTTATTTTCTCTAGGGCTTGAAATGTGTAATAGAAGAAATAAAAGAGGGTTGGAATAATTAAATCGTGGATTTAGTCTAAATTCCCAACTTAAATGGTTAATATTACATTAAAATGACTCGCAACTACACATTTATGTTAAAACCAGTCAAAAGTGCCCAAAACATAAAAATACAATATGGCACTTATTTCGACTATCTCGCACGTTTCGGGACTAACTACGGCCTCTAAATTGGCATTCGATAATTTTATAAATCATTTCTAGTTCCGATTTCTTTTAAACCATAAATGTCATTTAAAGCACATGACACCATAAAGAGTCACATGATGATACTTACTTACACATACAGTAAATATGCAACAATCTAGTAAATATTAACTCTTATCTCATTCAATTAATATTTACTTCATTTCCTAACATTTTATATAATTACTTCACACAGTAAATTAATATAAAATAAGTTCTCAAAAGCGAGGGTTGTTGCATGGGCTATGTAAGTATTCCTCCCATATTCTAATTGAGAATCGATCTATGGGCATAGCCATAGACCACTTGACCGACACAGATCAACTGAATTTAGTGCTTACAAGAGGAATATCCATAGGATAGCTATCCCTAATTATGGTATCAAAGCCCTATGTTTTGATAGTAATTTTGGAATTACCCTTCTTCTCTCCAACCGACCTAATGACACTAAAATTCCATCCTCATCCCCCCTAACCCCCATAACAACTCAGCCAATGAGGACTATATGGATCGTACACGTCATACGATTCACTGTAGAAATCTGGCCTAGGATGTGGACAACGAGGACCATAAACGGAAGTAACTCATCAACTAACTTTTCCCTTACATTAAGATATACCGACAATGAATACGCATCGTGAATGACATTGACTCTCCCCGCAACAGTAGTGATGATAATCCCTCTAGAATCCCGATAGATGAGAGGAATTCTCAATCCTTAGATCTAACCTTCCACAATTCCTAAACAATCACACTCTCCACGTCCTCTAATTTTGACTCTTGGAAGGAGATTACATCAGGGGACACCTTAAGCATAAGGTCCCTAATTGATTTCTTCTTCTTCCACTCACCCCCTCTAGTATTTCAAGCTTCTTCATTAAAACATATTTTTGGCCCAACCACCCCTCCTCTCACTACCGCCTCTACAGTTTACTTCTCATGCCCATTATTATTTTTACCCTTCTTCCTACCACCTATCGAACGGGAGGCCTCTGAATTCACCTCCTACCCCAAGGGTTCCACCAGCTTTAGGCCCATATGATAAAAAATGGTCTCAGGGTGATGTGTATGCTAGGATACCTAAAACTTTATTAGGTAGAGATTGAGTAAATATGTTAGTACTATTTGCAACATCAACACTAGGAGTAAAACACATTTATCTCCCTTTATGATCATTTTTTTTGCGTGGTATTAGTTATTAATGATCATATTATTGAGAAAATAATTTATTCTTATGATTTTGAACAAGCTGAAGTGTGATGGCAATTTGTTGGAGACTTCAATTGGTAGAAGACTTGTCCTTATTCACTTGCTTTGAATAAGACATCGTACTTGCTGACCATTATTGGATGGAGGTTTAATTATATGTGTGGCTCATGTAAAGCCCATATTCAACTTGTACTTGCTATAGCTTTAGTCTTTTATTTATTACAAATGCCAACATCGGGTTACAACACAAAAACGTGGTGGAAGGAAGCAACTTTAGGTGCATTTTGTTTTTACTCCGAATGCTGAAAAATCTGTTTTATCTTTATTTGGGTCTGGATACAAGTTATTTTTCGTACCATATTTTTTATTTCTTAAATAATTTTATGTTAATGTCATTTAACAAAAGTAATAAGTGAAAAACTAAAATGAAATTTTATTTAGTTTTAGCATTCAACGTTCAACAGATAATTTGCCTCTTACCTATAATTTTACGTCTCATTTAGCATTAAAAAGGGGTTGGTGACCTCTTAATGCAACCGAATGGACTTCCATTCAATAGTGAGATAAAAACAAACATCCCTTACTCAGTTTATAGCTAATTCGGAGTTATAAACAATTTCAGACATGTTTGCATCCCCGTGTGCAATCATGTGTCGGATCCACCAAATGGATTCATATGCGGGACTATGATATAGAAGAAAATTATTATGTTTTACTAGTTTAGGGACTTGAAGTGAATCGGTACACCTGTGAGTCGAATCACATTTCACGGTTCCAGCAAGTAATCTCCTACCCTAATTTGGCGGCCTAAATAAAATGTTGCCTATATCTCTTTCTTTTCGAAGATTAGTTTCTTAGTAGAAAACCAGTTATAAACTTTGTAACTTATTTCCATTGTATATGTTGTGTTATGATTTCTCATACATGTAACTTGAGACCAAAATTAAGTATGCTAGTGAAGTGTTGCAAATTACAATTAATTGATACACCATTATCGAACTATGCTCCATGCTTAGATTTTGGGTTCTACCTTATGTCGTGCAAATTTAAGTTTGTTAATTTCTTAAAGTTTCCTCATTCAGTATTATAGTTAATGAATGGGTACTTTATCTTTGTCTTGATGGCCTCTCTCATATTTTGAAGGGTAATTCAGATCATATTCAAAAGGATACTATAAAACTTCTAAGATTGTGGCACCTTCTGTGGATACATATGGAAATGGAAGCACAAGGGCTGGGATTTTTAGAAATCCGATATCCGGGGGAGTGCAAAATGCAAACTTAGCTCACGATTTACCTAGACCAGCCTTAGCGGTCCGAAATTTGATGGAACAAGTATGGTTGTTACTTTGCTTTCAAAATAAAAATATGATTGTCAACTTGTTCTTTCGAATTTAAACTTTTGCACAGCAGTCATCTTTATAAGACACTGATTTTTTTTCATCGCTAGGTTTCGGTACTTTCAACAACGAAAAAAGTAGCAAAGAATAAAAAATTACTGAAGTACCAATCTAAATATGACTATTAGTGATGTACCCAAGTAAAAAAATCCTAAATCTTTTGAGTTATTAATTGTGACCATATGAACTGTTACTTTTTACCCCCCCCCCCCCCACGTACACACACAAGGATCATATTTGCAGTTACTGGTTTCATATATATTCTTCACTTCACTAATCCATTTCTCTCTCCCCTTCATGCCCTCCTACCTACATAAATTCTACAATTCAAGGCTAGGTTTTCTCACTTGTGCATGGAAATGTCTTCAATACATCACCGACGAGAAGGATATCCATTTTGTTCGCTGGTCGATTTTGCACCAGATTCAATGGGGCGTAAGTTGCTGAAATTTTATAATTTTTACTATTATCTGGTTGATACTCTTATTCCTCTTTTTTATTTGTACTTTTTCGCGTAATTTGAAATATAGCGTTCAAATTATTATGGTTTATATTTGGCATACTGAAAATATAAAAGGTGTTCTTGACCATGAAGACTTACTATCCACCGAGGGTGTTAAACTTTTGGATGATTATGTGTTGTGTATGTTGGCCTATGATCCTATTTATAAACAGGTTGAGCAATTGGTCCTATATGTACACTTGTGGCAATCACAAGAAATCCAATGAGATTAGTCGAAGGGACAACGTTGTTACCCTCCGATCCCAATTAAAAAATTTCATAAAGGCAATTCCCAATTAGAAGTAGACATCATCATTGATTCGGATAAGACAAAATTAAAACGACAATTTTCTTTATATTTGAGACATCACCGAGCAAAAAGTTAAACCAACACGATAACATTTTACGCGTGCTGGTTCTCAAAGTTATAAAAACATGACAACCAATAATCTAAACATACAAATATCATAAGGCCAACTCCAAGTATTGGTGAAATTGACTTTTGTTAAAATGCAGAGGAGTTGAACTGCTAGCGCTGGTGCATATATATATATATATGGTCGGGTGGCATTTTGACTGCCTCTACTATCATTTGGGCAGATAAAATGCAGCACCAGAAATGAGAACAAGACCAATACTATTCTCCCCCCCCCCCCCCCCCACCCCCAAAAAAAAAAAAAGCAACAACCTTGTGGCGAAAACTGCAAGGCCACCGAGTGATGATTTTTTCGGTCGAGAAATGACAAAATTGGCCAATCTAGCAGCAAATATCGGTGATATATGGTTAAGAGCGTCTTTGGGAAATGGCTTGGAGATGATCTAAGCTAAAGTCCATAATTGGAGTACATGCCACCATCGAATAAAAGTGACTACATTATAATCCAAACGAAATTAATAAATCGAGTTACATGTTTTAAATACATGAAAGAAAGGTATTTTTGGGGTATGAGAATTTAAGTCTAAGAAATATGGCCTTGTTAGAAAAATGGTCGTGTAGATTTCCAAAGGACAGAGAGTTATAAACATCATTAGGGAAATGTATGAGGTGGGTGAGAATGGTTGGGATTCTAGAAGAGTTAAACTGGGCGATTCTAGATATCCCTTAAGTTTCTTTCCCATAACATTAGATCTTTTCTAAGGTTTGTCTCTTGAGGGGTTCGGGATGGATCAGATACAATGTTAGCTTTTGGACGTAATATGGGTATGGGTACATGGTAAGCCGGTGCGCAATACGGTGGGGGTGGACTTAGTTGTTTTTACTTTAAATAATGAGAAGAATTATTTTTATCTCCAACAATCTCACATACTTCTACTTTTTTGGCTAGGAAGCATTTTCCTTTTCTATATTTTGTTGTTGAAATCAACATTTCCTTTACTACGATTATTGAAGGGTAAAATTGAATGCTAAAATTGGTGGTGCCATGTCTAAAGATTCAGATCTCGAACCCACCATGTTTTGGGCCGAGTGATCTTGGATACGGAGGATGTGTCGTGATGTTGGTAACTATGATAGATATTCAATTTGCAGAAGATCCTCAGGTTGGTACCTGATGTAAATACCGTCAATGGCATCCATAGAAGAATATCAACAAGCCAAATATCTTTACTATATTAAAAATTTCATGTGATTACAATAGTTGGCCAAAGGTCTTATTTGTAGGTTATGCTATCTTGCTAGCCAAAGATAACCCTAAAAGGTAAATCACTTAATACTAACTAGAATGAAGAAATAAAATAAAAAGGAAACAACTTAAAGAGAGTAGAAATAAAAATATTTTAATTAAACCCATGTACTCTTTTTTCACATCATCTCCCCCACTTAAAGAAAGTTTCCTTGAGCTTTAAAAGATGGAAATGTGTGTAAATTCCAAAAAATTGCAGGCCAGAGAAATCAACAAGTAAATGATGTGTTTGGGCTTTCAAAAGAATGGGATCAAATTTTTTGTCTAAACCCAAAGTATGCTAGCTTTACATTGGGGTACGATGGTTTTTAAATCTCACTTCATTTTGAAAATTAAAACCCAATGCAACCCTATTTATCCCCTAAAGTAGAAAGGTAAGTCCCACGTCATTTTTGGTTATGTTGTGGAGTTTTTAAGCAAGCAACGAGTCTTGGGCCTTCGCAAAAAGGATTGTTTTTGACATAATTTTGTCATGGGTGTAATTGCAGATCCAATATTTTCATTTTCACCGTTTGCTATACACACACGGAATTTGTTAGCTGACCCAAGGTGCACAATGGTGGTGCAGGTCAGTGGTTTTTCTTTCGCACGAATTTATAATGTTTCAGCTATTTGCGATGTCTTTCCCCTTCCCGAAGATCAGCATGTACTTTACCTAGTCGCCTAAATAATTAAAGGTGTTTGATTGAAATTTTTTATAACTTTGGGTGTGTTCGATTGTCTAAATTTTCATTGCAATTTTCCACATTTCCATTACAACTTGATAATTCACATTTTAGACATTTCCCATGAATTTTTTGAGGGGGGTCAAAATTCTCCTTTGAATTTTGTTTACCACAAAAATATTTCCTTTGTATATTTTTCCACTACCAATAGAATACACCCTAATATCTAAGGGTGGTTCTATTGCCAAAGCAATTTTGGAATTTCGCCAAGATAATACAATGTTGGAAGTAGAAGTGCAATTCTTCATCGATATACTTGCTTTAGCAATAGGGTCATACTAAATGAATTATAATCCGTGATTAAAAATTCTCATTTTCCCTTTTGTGTCGTGTAACATGGCTGTGTTGAAACAATATTGAGATCCATTTATTACTATGGAAATGATAGATCTCTCTCTCTTTAAAAAAATGAAGTGCCTCTTCTTTAAGTGGCTTCAGGTTGTTTATTATTCTTTGTCATCCTTAAAAATCTGAAACATTGTGCATCAAAATAATTATCAGATCAGGTTTCTCTCTCTCTCTCTCTCTCTCTCTCTCTATATATATATATATATATATATATATATATATATATCATTACAAATATGTTGTTATGTGTTGTATTTTTAGGAATGGGCTCATAGGCAATATACAGCAAAAAATCATCAAGGGCCTTCACAACAGTGGGGGAACTTCCACTATTTCAGGATGCACAATATAAGGTTTGCTTTTAATTGAATAAATAACAAAGAGTTTATAGTTTCTTTGTCAATAATTTCTATTTTTGTAGTTCAAACGTCATTGTCCTTGATGTTTTACGCAAAATTTAACATCAACCTCTTGTCACATTCTTTCCTAATTTTGACTAAAATCGATCAGCTGACATACATGTATTTATATACATATGAAAAAAAAGAGAACGGAAACAAAAGAGAACATAAACGTGAAAGGGTATATTACCTTTGACAATTTTTTATAGAGTATTGTGCAATAGACCCCGTATTATACACCCGACGGCGCAAGATAAATTGGAGAAAAGAAAAAGAGGTAAAAAAGTAAAGCGTAGTTCTCTACCTAGTAACAATTGTATCCAGTCTTTCAAACTATTAATTATCATTTACTCCCCTACTTTAGCAAAAAAACAAAGTTTAAAACACATATCTCTCTCTAAAGAAGAAAATGAACCATCAACTTCTTCTAGTTAACATACATGGTATGTGAACATGGAAACGAAAACTTTTTAGATGAAAGAAAGCACCACAATATATTTATCTAATATTTAATATTAAAAATAATGTCTCCACACCCAAATTGGCCACCTGGCATCACAATTTAATTTCACTTATTACTCAGTCGTGTTTCCTTTTTTATTTTGGCTGATTGGATAAACTCCATTTATCCCCCAAAAAATCTCACGCTTTCACTTAACATGTTCAATTCCATTTTTGCTCAGCCTCTTCAACTCCATTTCTCCTCAACAAAATCTCACGACTTTTTCCATTCAACGACTGCTCCAATTTATTCACTGCTTTCTAACGTCTAAAAGTTTTCAATCGGTTGCCCTTCCCGTCCATTCTCATTATTATTGAACTGTTGTGTTCCCCTTAAATTATTTTTTATCCCATCCCTCTTCCTCTATCAGCACAAGTCCTCCATAATGATGACCACCATCTTCACCAATCTCACATGTATGTCTCAAGTCCTATTTTTAATTATTTATTTGTTAGAGTTTTGATACTAGGTATCTGAATTTCATTTATAACAATAGATTTGTGATTTTTCCCTCATTTGATTTGCTTGTTCTCAACAGGTTATGGACGGTTTCCTCCTTAAAAGCCCTTATTGTCAGGCCTATTTCCCCCTTTGGAATCTTTCTTCCATCAGTGATGTAACCACATGTGATATTCTCTCCTCATTTTAGAATCACATCCTTCACAACAAATGTGTATAAACTGAATTTGCAATGGATCGACGATGGCAGATATGTGTGGGAAAAGGTTGGCTGAAATGGGTTTTAGCCGGCTGTCTTACATGTCTGAAATGGGATTCCTACTTTTTCTTTCTATACACACCACAATATGGGGTTTTCTTTCTATGAACACTACAATATGGGATGTGTTAATTGCAATTCAATCCAAAAATTTGCCTTATTAAAAATGGGGCTTTATACATCAGACGAGTTGGAACAAATTCACTGACTTCAAGTATGAAGAAATTCTTATATGACATCAATTCTCTCATATTTATGTTTCATCTTTGAGTTTATATGCAGTCAAAGCTTTATCACTCTCCCATGCTCACTTCAGCCCCTATGTCACTCGCCAGTAACAATAAAGCCATTTTAAGTACCTCTCTCTCTCTCTCTCTCTCTCTCTCTCTCTCTCTCTCTCTCTCTCCCCATATATATATATATATATATATATATATATATATATATATATATATATATATATATATATATATATTTCCTAAGTTAAAATCAAGGAAATTAAATTTTCAAAGTTTAAAGTAAGATAAAATAAATTTTAAAATTGTTTATTGGGGCTCAAAATCGTGATTTGTGCGTGTTCAAAGTTATGGGTTTTCTTGTCAACAATACAACCCCATCTGAATGATAATATATTTTATTTCCTTATGTTTTCAATTTAATTTTTTTTACTCTTTTATAGTATAGTAGTACATTCCTTAACATTGTAGAATGACTAGATTTTTATCAATCGTGTGTTGGACCATTGAAAAATTCTGTTATTAGTGATCTTATTAAGAAACATCACACCATATGAGAGTACAAAACAAAAAGAAAGTTTGTACAATTCTCCTTACCTTTTAATTTTAGTTTATTGTTGTTCTTTTATTGTTATTATTTATTCCATACGTTTATTATTGATTAATGCACATAAGATGTTTATTCTATTGTAATGTATATGAAAATAGAAATTTTCAATTATAAAAATATGAGACAAATTGGATAAAACATTTGATTTGATAAGCCCACCTCTTCATCCATAAATTTTCGAATTATACATAAAAGCAAGCTTAAGATTGGAAAAAAAGATGTACAAATTTATCTTAAAATCTTACCCTTCATGGTATATAGAGTGATCACTTTGTACAAAATACACATTATTTTGATTTGTGTATTCCAATAAATCAATCCATGATGTTTATGCTTAACTTAGGAGAAGTGATCAACAGTTCTTTTAAGCTTTTTGGTTTTATTATCAGATTATGTGAGTACATTATTTTAATAAGATGACATGCTACATAAATAAATAAAAATAATATTATACATATATTGGTATATATACAAATGTAATTTATATATATTTACTCATAAATTTATTAGCGTTATAAATATACCATTACTAGTTTATCTAATAAATTATAAATACAATAATGTCAAAATATTTATATTATATCATGCATGCATATACCAATATCAATATTAACACAAATCTATATACACTAATCATAATACTAATATTTTTTCTACTAAAATATTAATAAACTCACTAATACAGACATATTAATGTTTATTGATAATACATATGGTTGAGTAACTGGGGTTATGTGTATATGGTATGTGTTTGGTTTAAGGGTGTAAGGGAGGGGATTTTAGGTGTATATTTGGAAATGACATTTAAGTGGTACACATATTATATACATGTAAGTATAAATACACATTGACAAAGTTCAAACAAAAAGTTTATCAAATTTTGCTTTGGTCGAGCCTGTATACATGTACTATAAAATTCAAATCATGTACAATGTTTTGGTGATGTCGGGATTGATTTAGGGATGTGTCATTCAACATAACCAACACCTTTTAACCTTATTTCTCTTATTAAATTCAGCCAAACATGGAAACATAATATGCCTTAACTTTTAATGGATATTCAGAAATTATACATACACATAACTTTTATGTAACAATGCATTCACTTACTATTATTGCTTGGATTTCTTCCGGGTCATTCTATTTCCATAGTGAAGCTTCAATGAAAGATAACGACCCTTAGAACCATCTTCCTCTTCACTTGGATGAATCTATTTATGATATTTTCAAGTTTATACACCTATTGACACATAAATTTTTCCCTTGGTTATTTAAAATTTTTGTTAGTCTATTATGAATATCCAAAATTATTTTTTATGGGACACTAAGTATTCTACCATTCTGTTAGATTCATTATGTCCAATGAATAACATAAACGGATTTCAACTTCCTAATGGAGGTACAATTTGGGAAAAAGCCTTATATTTTGTTTCATGTTTGATTATAACATATTATTACTGTTTCAAATCAATTTAATTTCACATTTATATATTGTTCATGTTGTCTTGGTGTTGATTTGAGAGATTTGATAGATGTTTGAAGACCATTTATTTGATTTGTAATTACAACTCTCTCTAGAAACCGCCCACGCATCGCATGGGGTTTAAATTTAGTTTTAATATTATAAAACGGAAGATAACAACAATGGTTCTTAAATAAATAGAGTGTCCAAGTAGGATTGCCCCTATTAAGTCTATTCACAATTTATAGAACCTCACGGTTTCACTCCTCTCTATAATCAACAACCGATTTCTATTCTTGCAGTATCTTTTCATCTTCTTTCAATTTATGTTCGTACAAATACCCAACAGTGGATTTCTATTCTTTCAGTATGAAAAAACTCATAGATTCTGTATATATATTAAAACCGAGAAAGAGCATAGATCACGAATTCTGCTACGAAGGAACTTTTTATTAAAATCAAGGTACTTCCTCAATCTTTATACTTCAAATCTTTAATTTTCATATATAGGATAGATACAAAATTTCATATTTTTTTCTTCTTACATCTTTCATGTTTGTTTTAATGTGCCAATGACATATATACTTTTTGTATTCATGAATTTCTCATATTTATTATGAATTTGTTATCATATTTGGTAAACATGTTCCACTTGATACCCATTGTGGTTGTAATTTATAGCCGATTTCCTCAGGTCGTACCAAAACAAGCTCTCCAATTGATTCAATTAAGATGGGGTCCAATTCAATATTTTTTTTTGAATTTGAAAGTTCATGTGTTTTTTTTATCTAATTTGAATGTTTGAGTTTGCGAAGTTCACATGTATGTTCTCTCACTTGCCTTGTGGATTAATTCGGTCTACAATATCAAACTTAAATATTTTTTTGGTATTTTTCTAAAAATTCCTACTTATTTGTACTACTTTTTTGTAATTGTTATAAGTTTGTATGTTATTTTTTTCCAGGTGTCCAACGATGTTGGGGATGAAGGTGAATGTTAGTGGAATGCGGGGTATTTTCTTATAGATTAGAAACTGGATAATTGTTAATATATTTGAATTGTTCTTCACAGTTTTCTTATCATGCCAGACAAATTGATTTATTTTTAATTTTATTCTTTTATGTTTAGGGTTTTCTATTGGTCTTCTACTTTTAGTTTTTCCTTAGTTGTTCACGTTGTGGGAAATTTTTATCGTCATTTGGGGTATGTGAGTAATATCTCAAGTATAATTGCATTAATACTTTTATACTATTAGGTTGGGGTAATTGAATTGATTTTATGGCCTATGGTTTTTGAAAATGCAGTTGACATGAACTTGCTAACCATTTTGAAGCCATGTATTTTCACTTCAAATGTGACATGAAGAAACTATTTTTAAATGTTTGGTTATATAGAATGCTCCAAGTGTCTGTTTGCCATTTGTGTTACAAATTAGTTTATTTTTGTAACTCAAGTGGTGTTTGTTGATATATTTTCTCTTCGTCTTTGTTGAATTTTTTTCAATGGAGTGTTTTATATAAATGGTAAAAATGGATTTTATGTAACAATCTACTCGCCAAGAAGTGATGTTATAACGGTTTAGGCCTTAGGAAATTTTCTTTCATTATTTATTTAAATTTATTTAAAGTATATTGATGCATGTTAGATCATTATTATGCTTGGATTGCGTTGTTTTGATTTAAAATTTCTTAGATCACTAATCTGCTTGTGGTTGAGATTAAAGAGGCAGTATGTTGACATTTTGCGTGACTTTTAGAAGAAAAAGAAATGTGTTTAAGGGATTGAGCATGACATATATTAGAGGACACGACCTATAAATCTGCAATGCCATGGTTTTACACCTGTTTCACAAATATGTTGTGATGAGACTAAGTAATGATATAAAATGATTTTTTTACCATATATATTTCTTATTTTAGTTTGAAATTGGTTCGGGATTAAGCTTCAATTCTTAATAACAATTAAATTATTGTGAATTTCTTATCTCAGTTTAACAAACTCCAACCTTTGTCCATAGGACCACATCCTGTATAGATTGGACAAAAGGAAGATTCGACGAACCCCTTTTTTTCCCTTCCGTTAGGGAGGAAATTCGATTTTATAGGGGACATTACCTTCCGATAAGCTACTTTGGTATTTGTCCATAATTAGTGCAGGTATGGTTTTCTTTAATGTTTTGGAGTTGGCTTTTGAATTAAAAAAAAATACCATTCCTAATAAAATACTATCATTTAAGGTAACCTTTTTGTTTGGGGTTTAAATAAGTGCTTTTTTCTGTTTATTTTGTCTACGTAACTAGATATGATGTACAAAATCAACTAGATATTTAAATTGGCTTTATGCATCCAAAAGCTATATGAGAATCACTTAGCAATAGAGTTATTCCATTTTAAAAGATATATGTCATTTTTCATTGATATTTGAATTATTACATGTCAAAAACACACCAGTAAAAAAAGTCTCAAAAAAACATAAATATGTCTATTTTTTTTATAAATAAATAAATTTATTAATGAGAATTAGTGACAAAAGCCCTCTCTAGATGGTTTACAGATATGAAGAAACAAAAGCAACATTCAAGGTCTATAATTTTCGTGATTTGTTTGAGTTCAAAATTAGTCGTCTGAAACTACCATTTTTCCCCTGAAAGTGCATATGTGGTCAATTATTGCTCAATGTTCCTTGAATTAAAGCGTTTGAATCCGCAAGTATGTTTTTACCTATAAGATAAACAAAATACTCGCATAAGGCCAATTTTATCAATAACTAGCAATTAAAATGCGTCTATTTGAGGTACATATTTAACACTTTTGGGTGCTTACCACACCACCCCCAAGCTCAAGATTGCTAGTCCTCGAGCAAAAATAAAAGAAAAGAAAGAAAGAAATATAAGAAACAAAAAGTGTGTCACTTTCGCGGGTACTAGTGATTGTAGTTAGCATTTTCAACATACCGTTAAAACTCTAGGTTTCCCTACAGGACTAGTGTTATCTCTTAAGGGTTTGCAGTGAATATATCCACAAATTTCAAAATAATTTATTTGAAAAATAATTTATTAAAAGGCAATTAATCTCTTCTTAGATAGGGAAATATCACACAATCCATCATTTAAGGAATATGAATAATGAACTATGAAGTACATGAAAAAATTTAAACTCACTTAATACTCAAGGTAAATCCTTCCTAAAACTCAACATGTGTATTGTGAATCACTCAAATCAGGTTTCAAATATCATAAGAGTAATTTATAGATTGCCATTTAGAATCCATGCTTCAACTTTCAAAGCTCACTAAATATATCTCTCTAAAACGAATTCTCGAGATTTGGATAATTATATCTCTTTTAAGTGTGAGGAGAGGAGTAAATATAAAAAAGATTAAATGTCTCACACACATATAGGAAATAACAATTACTAGAATACATTTGATGTCATAGAAGTAATGCAAACCTATTTACAGAATGTTGAATTATTCACCACGTAGACTTTTCATTCGCCTGAACACTTCACCAAAGGTAAATATGGGGTTTAATGTAATGGATGCAGGGAAATGATATGGGCAATATGGATGGTATGATGATATTGGATTTTTGAGAAGAATGGATTAACTTGAACAATTAATATCTTCATTTCAAAAAATTTGATCGCATGCTTTTCTTTTTTATCTATTTCTCTTTTTCATATTTTTTTTATATTTATAATTTTTTCGTGCAACTTGTTTTTGCAATGTGATTCGTCTTTAGAGAACGAATGAAGACATTTTGCAAATGCTATTTCAAATAACTCTTTTTCTCAAAACCAAGGGTGATAATGATATACGGATGGTGTGGGAGAATATATATGGGTATGGTGGAAAATGGTAAACGGGTGAAGGATTAATGCTCGGGACAAACTACAAGACACATATTTCTTATAACTCAAAAGTGATACCATTCTCAGTGATTATGCCAAAAATGCCTCGATTTAAACTTAAACGAAGTAGTTATGATTGTAAAAAGTTTGAAATCAAGAAAAAGTCAAAGTCAAAGCCCCGAGTCATATCCGAAGTCAATGTCCGAGACCCATGCACTATTAAAATATTGTGATATCAAAATGAGGATCATGTCGATTTTTATGTTTTGTCAATTGGAGATCGTATGTAAAAGATATGAAGGTTTGGGGTTTATTTCTAATTAAGGAAAAATAGGAAAACTATAAGGGTTTTATATTTTTCTCGTGCATAATTAATTCATCCACACGCGTGGCCCAGTGGTTCTTCTCTTGTTTAGCATCCGTGAGGCCGATGTTTGATACTCGGGGGGGGGGGGGGGTGGTAACTCCATTTTGCTATATAATCCAACACGCCAAGTGTACGACCGCGATGGCACGACTAGGCGACGCTATTAACCCTTCGATCAAGTGCAACCCATGCATAGCCTGACGCGCCTAACGCAGGCGTCCACTGTTCATCCAACAATCCTTTTTGCACTGTCTTTAGGATGAATAACTACTTCTTTTTCTAAAAATAGTCAGCACAAACTTATATTAACATAACTATTTAGTACATTTGAATAATTTTCGACAAACTTAGAATAATTTATCTCCAAAGGATTTATCTATTGGAACAATAAATATTTAGTCCTCAAAAGCTAAGTACATTTTACATTTAGTCCACCTTATTTTTTTCCCCAAAAAGTCTCTTGTCTATTTTTTTGATAATTTTTTCTTAAAGTTCATAAAAAGAGAAGAAATCATGTTTGGAGTGTTTTATATAGTGAGGGACTTCTGAAAACAAAACAAAAAAGTTTGGAATAAACATTAATTATAAAAACTATCGAGGGACTTTTCGTCGAATGACCCTTATCTTTTTTAAACGACTTTTCTTAATAATTTTATTTATTTATTTTGGAATTCCCCCACATTTCTTCCTTCATTTTTTGTGCAGATTTTGGATTTTTTGGATTACTTTATGTCTTATATAGAAGAACTATAAATCACCCACACATCGTAACGCTTTTATGTGTTATAGAAAAAGAACTATAAATCGTCCACACATCAAGATTGTATGGGGTTACGAAGTAGTGTGTAGATACAAAGGAAGGGAAACATAATGTTACATTTGAGAGAGAGAGAGAGAGAGAGAGAGAGAGAGATTATAAAAGGTTGAGACATGTAATCATTAAGCAATGCTTGCTTTTATTTTTATTTTAAATTTTTGAAGGGGTAAAATTACCTTAAGTGTAACAAGTTGTTTAAGGTATGTTTTATGATAAAATAAAAACATTTGTCTGTTGAATTTCTACTATTCAAAGCAATAAGTCATCCTAGAAATTATTTATAGATAATTTATCTATTTGTGGCGAACTTATAAAGTCACTACTATAATATAAATAACTCCTATCAGTACATTTTAGGATACATATAATCATGGGCAGACCTAGGTGGTCCAGAAGGTGGACGGCCGCCCACCTTTTCTTTTCGAATTTTTTTTCGAGATATATACAGAAAAAATTTATCGATGTTTGTGTAAGTTTTTGTAGTGAAAGGCAATAAGTTTTATGTCATTTTAAAATCTTAGGGGAAGATCCGTAAATAACATATCATCTAATTAAATATGCATCTCACTAAAAAAAAGTTATCTTTATTTTTTATTTCTTCCTTTATTCCCCTCTCTCTTCCCTTCTAGTCCAAGTCACCACTTCCCTTTCGTTACCCAACCCAAGTCATTGACGATCCCCCTTCCCTTCTCTCTCTCCGGAGATAACAACCAAATTGCCCCCCCCCCCTCCCCCTCTCTCTCGGCAGGGCATCGCCTCTTTCACTCACCAACACAAGTAACTTTTAAAGTTTTAATGACATATTTTTTTTTAGTTTAATATATATATTACTTTTAGTTCAATATTTCAGTTCAATTTAGTCTAGATAACATTTATTGATTAATTAGGTTAAACTTTGAAAGTTCAATGTAAATTGTTAAATTAGTTTAATGTTTTAGTTCAATGTTCAAACGTAAAATGTTAATTTATTTTTATTTTCAATGTTTAAGTGATTGAACAATTAAATATGTTTGTCATAATTTTTGAAAAAAATATTAGATAGTTTAAAGTGTTGAAGTTATATTGTGGTTATTAAATTATTCAGTTTCACATTTTTTTAATATTTAAATGCTGTAATTTTTGTTTTACAATATTTTATCGCTAAAATATAACTTAAATGAGTAATTGTTATAATACAACCCTAATAAGTATTTGTCAATCAATTAATATATTTTTTAAGGCTAAAAGATAGTAAAAAACTACAAATAACCCTAAAAAATTGCCTAGGGGCTCTTGTCCCCGAACCCCTTTTATTACTCGAAACTTTCACACTCCCTGACTAATAATCCTGGGTCTGCCATTGTATTTAATTATATGTCTAAACAATTATCTCCCCAAAATAATTATATTAAAAAAATCAGCAATTTTAATGGATACAATAAATTTACCATCTATCAAGAAATCCTCCAAACCTTATTGATAAGAGATAAATATTTCTTAAACTACATATATATGCACAATAAATAAAACATCATCATCTACTTAAAAAACACCATTATTTAAAATTACAGTAAACAAATAAATTTATAGTGGCAGGACCTATTAAAACAAAAAAACTAAAAATAAAGTACATGATCTACTGAAAAAATAAATAAAAAATTGTAGGACATACTGCAACATACGAGTCAAATTTACGATTCGTCCATAACCTTACATAATAATAATGCTTTGTGATTTATCAGTTTCGATCCAAGAAAACTGTTCAAATTGTAAAATTTGTTTAAGGCACATTTTAAAATAATCTAGATGTAGATATATACATGGATTTACCATTTTATGAAAGTTCCATATTGTTAACCAACTCCCATCATACCTCATGCCTCATGCCAACACCTCACAGCAGTTCATCCCATGTTCAGCAGCCACACACGTCCAAATAGTACTGCTCTAGCAGTTATGATATCGTGGGAATATAACTGCTATAGTAGTTATAACATCATGGTCATCAATAACTGCTCTAACAGTTATCATATTTAGGAAACTCAATATATAGAGTCGTGTATGCACTGTAGAGAAATACAAATATTATGGTCATCTATTCATACCATTTAACTCTCAGTTATTACATATATGATAGAAAGTTTCTCACTGCCAAAGCACCTTAGTAACAGAAAAGGAAGAATAAAAATCTTTGAAATTATCCAATATCTTCCTTTAATTCATTGAAATAACACCTCGTTACTTATTTGTCTACCCTTTGATTAAATCTCTTGCCCTCCATGTAAAAGACAAAGACATATCCTCTTCTTTCACGTCTTTTGGGTAATAGGCAATTAAAACAACATTAAAACAAATTAAAATGAAATCACCTTCTCATCCCCCTAACCCGCTCTATAAATGAACCCCATTTCTTTCCATTCTTTACATCTGAATTGATAAATATCATTTCTTTTTCTTCGTATCATGGCACTAAAGTTTGTTCTAGCACTCTCTCACGTTCACCTTATTCATGGCACATGCAAGTAACACTTCAGCAAGAGAGCTTCACGAAAGTGATTGTTTGAATGCTCTCAAGGAGTTAAAATCTTACACTAAGGAAATTGCAATTTTTTTCAACGATGGCACGTCTGATATTGAGCGGCGTTGTTGCCAAGTGATTACAATGACTGCCCACCAATGCTGGCCTGCCAAGTTTATGGGGCTCGGCGTTTCAATCGATGAGTGTGATTTCTTGCGCAGTTATTGTGACGCGTATTCGGTTCCAGTTCCAGGTCCCGTGGCTTCAAACACAAAAGATGGTGGTTCAAATTGGGAGTAAAGGTGGTCATTTTTTGTTAACTTAGTTGGAATATCTTGTGTTTTGTTTGAAAATGTTTTAATAAAGTGTGATGGTACCTAAGAATTATGCTATGTTTGAGGAGGAATGGTTATTGATTTAATATATCAGGATCAAATATTGGAACTTCTGGCTTTATGGGGGATCCGATATTTTAACATAGGAGAAAATAAATACAACTAGTTTAATAAAAATACTTGCATTTAGAAGAGATTCAATTCGAAAAGTATCTAATGTTGCTCCGCTCTTGTAAAATGAAAAATATTGAGGTTGCTCACACATATCTATCCAAACTTTATTATGTGATGTCATCTTCTTTTTTTTGGACGGAGATACATCCATTGAATAATTCATTTACTTTATATAAGGAATATAAGAAAATCAAATGTAATCCAATTATGCATAATCATTTTGATCTGTGTTTGATCACAAAGTTGGCAAATTATTAAAAAGTAGTATAATTTTCTGAGGCGTTGCTAAATGGGTGGAGAAAATAGAAGCGGATTATGTCACAGTTTTAGCATTTTTCATGGAAATCAATTCTTTGGAGTTTGGTTAAATGATTTATACAAAAAATGATAAAACTATAGAACATTTTTCATAAAACGTATTTCAAATCAAGCCCTAATGCAAAGGTGGTCTGCCTTTTCTACTACGTAGTAGTCGATAAGGGTTCAATATGGCACATATAGTGGTATTGGTGACAGCATACTTACTCCAGCACCTGTGCGGGCATTACCGAGTCCAGTCCGACACATACATAGTGGTATTGGTGAAAACATATTTACTCCATCTCTTGTGCAGTTGCTAGATGGTTACCTGTGTAAATTGGCAAGGGAGTATCCAGAGTTGCGTTTTGTGAAAATATCTGCACAAAAAGTCCCAGAATGGTTCAAGGAGAAAAAAATAACAAATTTTCCAACAATGGAATGCCTAAACACTTTCTGAGATATAGTGAGCTTTTTCGGGCACGATATCCATTGAACATGGGTAAGCTGAAAAGATATTGCACCAATATGGGATGATAACTGCTCCCCCTTCCGCCCCTTACTTAGTTGGGTTATGAGATACTTAATTTAAACAAAGTTGTTCCCAGTAGAAAGGTTCCTAGAAGAACACCTCATTACTTATTTGTTACCCTTCGATTGAGAAACTCAATGCAATCTTTTGCCTTCCACGTTAAAGGCTGAGACCCCTGCTCTTCTTTCACGCCTTTTGGGTTATGGGTAGTTAAAACAACATTTAAAAAAAATGAAAACACCTTCTCATCTCCCAAACCCACTCAATAAATTGAACCCCATTTCTTTCCATTCTTTATATCTCAATTGCTAAATACCATTTCTTTTTCTTCATATCATGGCAATTAAGTTTGTTCTAGCAATGTATATCATGTTCACTCTATTCATGGCACATACAAATAACACTTCAGCAAGATAACTTCTTGAAAGAGATTGTTTAAATGCTCGCGACGAGATAAAATCTTGCGCCAAGGAAATTGAATTTTTTTTAACGACGGGATGGCTGAAATTGGGTCGCGCTGTTGCCAAGGAATTAAATTTCCTTCTCACCAATGACATCCTGCCTTGTTGATAAGTCTTGATTATACTACCGTTGAGTGTGATATCTTGCGCGATTATTGTGATGCATTTTCAGGTCTAGCTCCCAGTCCCACTCCTTTAAACACCGAAGATGATAGTTCAGATTGGGAATAAGCATGGCTCTTTTTGTCTACCTAGTTGGAATATTGTGGGTTCTATTTGAAAATGGTTTAATAAAGTATGATGGTAGTCAAGAACTAAACTACGTTTGATTAATAAACTGTCATGGTACTTAAGAATTATGCTAAATACAAAAATGAATCTCCATGTCTCATATGTGTACGGGGCTTGATATTTGGAGAACCTTTTTTATTTTTTACTTTATTACATGATTTGATGATCAAGATCAAGTGTTGAAACATCCATCTTAGTGGGGGATTCAATGTAACATAGTTGAAAATGAAAACAACTAGTTTAATAAAAATACTTGCATTTAGATGAGACTCAATTTGATAACCTTTTCATTAGTTGCCTTAGTGAGTGTCTTGCTTATAGGCATACAACATTATTGCATTTAATTATTATAATTTATAAAAAAAGAGTGAGTTAGTTTGATTATATATCTTAAAGTTAAGGGACATACAAAAGGTATCTAACATTGCTCCGCTCTTCTAAAATAAAAAATATTGAACTTGCCCAATTTTTCTGACAAAACTTTATTACGTGTTGGTATCAAATGGAGATACATCCACTGAATAATTCATTTGCTTTTAATAAAGAATATAAGAAAATAAAATATAATCAAATTATGCATAATTATTTTGATATTAGGGTGACTTTGATCAAAAAGTTGGAAAACGATTAAAAAGTAGTACATTTTTTACACAAGTCGGAAAATGGGTTATAAAAAATAAAAGTGAATTTGGTCACAGTAGCATTTTTCATGGAAATCATTTTTTGAGGGTTGGTTAGATGTTTTCTCGGAGAATGATAAACTATGGAATGTTTTTCATATTTATATTTCAAAGAATGTATTTAAAATTAAGCGCCGGTGAAATATAACATAAATTTTCCATAGAAAATTAGCACCAATTAATCGGACATTTATAAAAAAATTAAAGCACCTAAGATATTTTGGACTCGCTCCATAGGTTGAAGATGTAAAATGGTTGATGAATTCTTAAGAAAAAATTAATAAGTAATGTTTGGTAAATGTCGAAAATGTGGAGGCATTTATTTATTTTCACAATTTTGTTATTGTTGTTCAATCCAACTGTTTATAAATGTTCAATTTATAAAATTATAAACTTATTATATTACCGAAGGAAAGTATCAAGATCCATATCATAATATTTTTGAAGAACCCAATTATTTAATAGAGTTAACCTTTTGATTTAGTTTGGGATCATAACATTAAGTCAATGTAGAATTCCAGGTGAGGTTTAATATAAAATATAAGGTTCTGTTAAATTCATGATACACCCGAAACTGTAGTGTTAAATTCGTTGTCTACATATATGTTTTAGTTGTATGTTGACCCCGATTACAATAATAAGTTAATGTGGGCACTGATACTATGAATGAACCATAATTGTAATCCCAGAACTATATCTATGGCTATATAGTATAAATTGAGCAACTAAATTTGAGTCCATGGAGATACGGGTGAGTGGTGATCTATTAACGATTAAGAAACATGAGTTAGCCGTGGTGGTAAGGGAGAGGCAATATATATATCATCTCTTTATTTACAATTGGTTCAGTCCATTGGCGGTGGTGGATGATGCAACAGTGTATATCAATTGGTGATTGGTGAAAGTGGTGGTGGCATTGATAGTTGGCGGCAACGAATTGACATGATTGATGTGTTAATGTGTTTGAATACATATGTATGTATATAAAAAAATGATTTATGTATGTGTGTATGCATATATTATGTATGTATGTATGTATGTATGTATTTATGTATGTATGTATGTATGTATGTATGTTTAAAAATATTTGGAAAAAAAACTAGATTGGTAAAGATTTGGACTAAAAGCGTTAGCATTAATGTTTTTCTAAACAAATGACACTACTTTAATTATATTTCTCCCTGAACTTTATCTCATTTTTTACTTTGTTACCTAGACTTTCATTTTCTGAACTTAACCACCTAAACTTTCAATATAACTACAAGTAATCCTTTACTGCTAACACCCTTGATTTTTGGACCAAAAGTGGGTCATGTGTCATGCACGTGAGGAATTTTGATCCAAATCAATATAAAATATTTTAAAAATAGAAATTACTGAAATACATTTTAAAAATATTTACAAAATCTTGTAATTATAAAAAGTGGTTTAAATTGTTTTGAAAATTATAGAAAATATTTTTAAAATTTAGGAATTAAAAAATATTATAGAAATTATAAAAAAATGGGGAACAATTATAGAAATATAAAAAATTACGAAATTATAGAAAACTAGAAAAAAATTCCAAAACATACTGAAAAAATATTCTAAAAATTATAAAAATAATATAAAAATCATTTTAAATGTTAAAAAAAAGTTGAAAAACCTTTGAAAATATTGAAAAAGACATTTAAAACTATAAAAATATTGAAAGAGTTTTAAAAAAATCTGGAAATTTTTGGAAAAAAAATATTTTTAAATATAGTGGAAAACCGTCTTATATTTCGAATCCGGGACCAACCGAAGCTTGAACAAGAGCACTTGCCATCGCAAATTTTCTCGCTGCGAGCTTTAAATCGTGTCTTGTTACCCCTAATGCGCGTTTTGTCACACATTGTATAATTTAATATCCAAATATCATATCTATGATGTACACTTAATAAACAAAAGACAACCCAACTATGTCAACTAAGTACATCAATGAGTATATTATTTTAATGCCTATAGTTATTTCTTAATAGGTTTTTGAAGATCAGTCAAAGGGTATTGTTTGTTAGAGAGATGATGATGGGGAGATAACATGATGAGGGGCCTCGCATTGACCAAGAGTTATAAGATTTACTTGTATTGATCCAAGGTAAATAAATTTACAGAGATTCTGAATTCGCACCCATATTTTAATAAAAAATTTCACTAAACTCACTATTTAGGTTGTCATTATTTGACTTTAGCCACAATTTGTTTCATTTCAAAGTTCAACCGCCAATTTGACTTTTAACGATCCAAAAAGAATCACAAAAAGTGAGAAAAAAGCGTCACTAAAAGTCAATATCAATACGATGACTATAGTTTAAAAGAAAAAAAAAATTGGCTAAAGTTAAATAACGATAACTAAATGGTGGTTACGGTCAAAATGATCCATATCATAATGACAATTTGAATTTACACGATATTTTAAAAGTTTCTTTTACTTTGACCCTTGAGATAATTGTGTAATTAAACTTACCCCCGAGAAGTTCTAAATTGCATGTGCATCAATCCACTTATAACTTGGGCGTTATCTAATGTAGGGGCAGCGTCAAAGTCTAATTATGCAATTGTCTTCCGCTTGTGACACGTTTATTTTGCTTTGGTGACGCTTTTTTTAGATTTAGCACTAGACTGTAGGGTGCAAAAGTCATTTTTATTTTAAATATAGGGTACAAACTCAAAAGTGTCACAATAACATAGGTTGCAAAGTCAAAATACCTCATAAATTTCACATACCAAATCCATGTTGTAGTTACAAGTAACAATTGCTAACTGGGTTGATTTTGTTTCCTATGATATGTACAGAGATGCTGAGATAATTAATATTCTTGAAAGTTTGTTTCAAATTGTTGATGGTGGTGAATTTAACCAAGCTGAGAAAGTTATCACTGTGGCAAAAGATTTCTACTCCAATGGATTTAACACATTGTATTAATCCTTTAGTCAGTTATACTTGTGTATGTGTGTATACATACACACCATGCACATGCTTCCATGGTTACTTGCTTTTGATGTTCTAATGTAAATAATCAAAAATAAAGCACAACAATTTGACTTTTAAAGCCCGCTTGCTCATCTAGATCCCCATTTTTAGTTATGGTTTGCTACCCCATTTTTTTCTGCTTTTCAGGTACAAGGATTTAATGAAACTAAATATCAAGGGTTAATTATACTCCTCCCACCACACCCACCCTTGAACATTACAACTTTTTGCTGTCACCCGAACTTTTCATTTTCTGGACTTAACTCTTTCAACTTTCGAAACGCCTTCAAGTTACCCCTATTGTTAACACCGTTGCTAGGGGTGGTAATTTTAGAAACGACACGAAAACACGAAATGAAACGACCCAAAATTGATATGATATTTCGTGTTCGTGTCAGGAAACGATCTGAGCCCCCTGCAATGATTTTTACCCCACACGAAATAAATTCCTGGATCCGCCCCTGCCATGAACCAAATACGAAAAGAAACAATAGTACAAATAATAAGAAAATTTTAATTACCCAAGAATTAAAATTTGCAAAAATATAAAGCTAATGATATATATCTCAGGCAAAAAACAATATGTAAACATGTGAAACCTTCCAGACTTCATAAATGTCAACACCTGTCTACTTCATAAATGTAGGTGTGTGTTGATATAATTATCTAAACAACAAAAGACAAATTAGTTAATTAGAGGGTGAAAAACTCAAAATTTTATTTTTCCATAACCACAAACAAAGCGTGTGAAATGAAATTAATTAACAAACATCAACAAAATAGCAAACCCTGAAACAGAAAAAATACATGTGTGGTTTAAGTGACTACCTGTGAGCATATCAGCAAACACCAACCGGAGATCACAACGGTGGCCACGTATGTGGTTCACAAACCCTGAAACAGAAAACTGTAGAGAGAGGTAAAACCATTGTTCAAAATAAAATTAAAATCACCAAACTCAGCTACAGATCTCATCTTGGTCAGTTCCTACAGAAATCACAACCGGAGATCATCACATCAGGCTAGAGCTTTGCACGAAACCTTGAAATAGAAAACCGTATGTTGTTCACAAACCTTGAAATAGAAAACAGTACGTATACTTGTATTTGTGAGAGAAACGGTTTGGGCGAGAGAGAGAGAGAGACGTGATGCTGTGTTTGTGTTGGTGTTGGTGTTGGTGTTGGTGCTGGTGCTGGTGCTGGTGCTGGTGAGAGAGAGAGAGAAATGGGTTGGGTCGGGTTGAAATGAGAGAGAGGCGTGATGTTGTGTTTGTGATTTTGTTTGGTGATGTTCTCGAGACATAGTGATGTTCTCGAGATATTTTTAAAATGTTTGGTGATGTTCTCGAGACATGGGACATGGGATAAAGAGATTTTAGGCGGGATAATTGATTTGGAGATTAAATCTCAGCCTTTGATTTGGTAAGAGGAGATGTGGCCAAATGTGAGCCCTTATTGTGCTTTTATATTTTTGCCAATTTAAAAATCATTTCATCTTAGAGAAATTCTAAGTGTGTCAAATTGAAACCGCATTACACATGTGGCGTACCGTGATTTGTTAATTCCTTATGCATGCGGGTCCGCGCCAGCGGCATTAACCAATCACCGCATGCCACGTAGGCAATGCGGTTTCAATGCGGTTTGAAATGGCGGTACATGTAGAATTGCTCTTCATCTTATTATATGGATATATATTCTATTTTTTTCCTATTTGAATATATATATATGTGTGTGTGTGTGTGTGTGTGTGACTTTAATGCTAACACAAAATCTATATTATTGTAGTGAGTTGCCATTATGTCAAATAGGAAGGATCCCGCTTGGAGATTTGCCACTGTATATTTGACATTACAAAGTATGTATGGTTTGAGGCAAGGATTGGAGGCAATGTTTACCTCTAAAGATTGGGCAGAATGTAATTGGGAAAACAAGCCAGAAGGGAAGGAAGCAAAAAAGATTATTTTGTAAGATAGCAATTTTTAGGGTAGTGTGGCTTATGCAATTAAGACCACAAAGCCTCTTGTTAGCGTATTAAGGATGACGGATTCTGAAAAGATGCTGGGAATGGGATTTCTCTATGTTGTTGTGGATAAAGCCAAGGAGGAGATAGCAAAAAATTTAGATAATGATGAGGGGGCGTATAAGGAGTTGTGGAGTATCATTGACGAGAAATGGGATTTCCAATTGCATCGTCATTTGCACGTAGTAGCATATTTTCGAAATCCCCACTTCCAATATGATGATAATTTACCCACGCATTTTGAGATTAAGTCAGAGTTGTACATTTGCATGGACAAACTCATCACAGATCCAGTGGAGAGGGAAAAAGCTGATTTTGCAATTGGATGTGTTTCGAAGGAGAGGTCATGTTTGGGTATTTATAGGCGAAAGTTAAGTGTAAGAAAAGGCGTCCCGATAAGTACATAAATTATTGAAGTTAATTTTTTTTAAGTTAATATTTTTAAAATTTTACTTAATGTTAATATTTTCTTTCAGCTGATTGGTGGATTCGATTCGGAGATGAAGCTCCAGAATTGACAAGTTTCGCTCTGAAAGTTATAAGTTTAACTTGTTCATCCTCCACTTGTGAGCGTAACTGGAGTACGTTTAATTAGGTAATTAATATTTATGAATTAATTCTCGCTCTACGAATATAGTTATAATATTATGACTAACTTTACAAAAATGTATAATAGATACACACAAAGAGGAGAAATCGTTTGGCAACATCGAATCTCAACACGCTCGTCTACATCATGTATAACAAAAATTGAAAGATAGTCACTTGATGAAAAAGGCCTTACGGAAGATCAGGATCCGTTGGTCATTGACACTGTGCCTTCTGACGATGAGTGGGTTGCCAAGCCATCCAATGGATGCCAAAGCGATGAATCGGGGTTGACAACTGAGGGGGGCACGAGTACACAAGTGCAACAAAAAAAAGGAGAAGGTCGAAGAGTTCAAACCTACGAAAAAAGGTCTAAATTATTATTTATACTTGTCTTCTTTACTTTACTAATTTCAAACAAACAACATAACTACTTTTTAAACTTATTATCTATTAGATAAAGGAAAAGGATTGCAATTGGTGAACGAAGAAGAGGAGTGGGAGGATTTTAACTCGGATGAGGAGGATGATGGACTGATTCGATATGCAGATGATTCAATGGATGATCCTATAAGTGATGATAATGGAGATGGAGGTGGAGATGAAGTATATTATCCATTTTCCTGGCCATTGAATACCGATGATCCACTACTTAATATAGAGTGATGATACATTATTTGTTTTGTTTGGGGATATGGTTTGGTGATACACTAAACTTTGTTATGGTTTGGTGATGGTGATGGTGATTTTCATTATGGATTTATTTTGTCTTGACGGTATAATATGTAATGTGATGATGACATTATGGTGTTATTATTTGTATTGTGTTGTGGAATCAAGTTTACATCGTTTGTTTTCATGATAGTTGTGATACTTAATTTGTTCCTCATTTAATTACTATTTTATATCAATTTTTAGTTACTTTCGTGGAAAAAAGTTGAGGCTTACGCCTCGGACCACCTCGAGGCTTACGCCTCGCATCAACTACGCCTCGTGCCGTTTAAAACCTTGTATCTCACTGTTTTTTTACTAACTAATTAATTTGTTGTTATTTTGCTTTTTTTAGTTATAAGACCATTACTAATTAATTTGTTTTTTTAGTTATTTTGCTATTTTTTTACTAGTTATTTTGCTGTTATAAACCATATGTATTTGATTGAATTTTTTAGTTATTGTTTGAGTTGTTTATTAAATAAATTGATATTGATTTGTAAGTTGTTTGATCTTTGAAAATCAAGATGGTAAAGTCAAAGAGCAAGAAAGAAACCGATCCAACTTGGACTCATTTCACTAAGGTGAATGAGAACAATATAAGGCAATTCAAATGTAACTATTGTGGAGCAATAAAATATGGAGGAGTTTTTCGAATGAAACAACATTTTGTAGGGACTCATAGCGATACTAGTATGTGTGAACAATGTCCCGAGTCCGTTAGAATATTTTTTCAAGAGTGTTTGTCAAAATGTTACTCCCACGGTTGGTAGCAATCAAAGTCAAGCAAATGTTGAAGATGAATGCTTTCAAGGGGGGAACGATGATGAGCGAGGTTAGACGGGGAAGGAGAAAGGGGTAATGGATAGGTTTGTTATAAGGGGAGGTGGGGAAAAGGGTAAACAACAAACCCTGAATCAAATACTAAAGGATAGGGAGCCGGTGTGCAAGGATATGTTGAGGTTTTTCTATAAGAATGCTCTATCATTCAATCTTGTGAAGTGTCCTCTTTTTAAAAAAATATTAGTGTCGGTTGGAGAGTATGGCAAGGGATAGAAGCCCCCTAGCTATCATGAAGCTATGGTCACGTATTTGAAAAGGGAAGTGGGAAGTGTGCATAGCTTGTTGAAGAAGTATAAAAAGGAATGGAAAAAATGGGGTGCACTTTAATGCCGGATGGGCGGAGCGATGGAAAATCAAGATCGTTCACTAACTTTTTAGTGAATACCCCGAACGGGATGATTTTTCTTAAATATGTGGACACCTCCTTAGTCATCAATAATGCAATGAGATTGTTTGAGTTGCTTGATATTATGGTGGAAGAGATTGGGGAAGATAATATTGTGCAAGTGGTGACGGATAATACATCGGCGTATGTAGAAACGAGGAGGCTATTGGAAGAGAAAATAAAGAATTTATTTTGGAACCCGTGTATCGCCCATTTGATTGATTTGATGCTTACCGACATTGGTAACTTGCCTATATTTCAAAACACAATTACAAAGGCAAGAGAAGTTACCGTGTATATTTATAGGCATACATGGGTGCTTGGTTTGTTTAGAAGATTTTCAAATAAGATGGAACTTACTAGAGTAGGAGCAATTAGATTTGCCACTTCCTTTCTCACATTGAAGAGTTTTGGAGAAAATAAAGGGGCATTGAGGCATATGTTTACGTCGGTCGATTGGATGAATAGAACTTTTGCTAACAAGGTGGATGCGAAGAAAGTGGAGGGTATCATTTTGGGTGACACAAATTTCTGGAAAGCGATTAAATATTATTTGAAAAGTGTACATCCACTTTACAAAGTTTTGAGGCTTATTGATGAAGATGAAAAACCGAAAATGGGTGACATATATGAAGCTATAGATCGGGCGAAGGAGTAAATTGCGATTAATTTTAATCATGTAGAGAGGAGATTTATGAAGATTTGGAAAATAATTGATACGAGGTGGGATCTTCAACTCCATACGCCACTTCATGCCGCGGGATACTATTTGAACGCAAGGTAACATGATTTATATTCTAATTTATATTTGAAGATTCCACTATATTCTAATTAATATTGTATAAAGGACTAAAATATATTTTTCGATTTATATTTGAAGATTCCATTTCAGTGATGACTTTAAGGCCAATAGAGAGGTGAAGCGTGGTTTGTATGACACTATAGAGAGGATGTGTTTGGACACCGATACAATTATCACCGTACAAGAGCAAATGGATAAGTTTAAAACGTGTGCGGGATTGTTTGGTAAAAGTTCGGCAATGCCAACGAGAGAAAAAAAATAATCCGGTGAGTTTATATGTTGTTGATTTTTTTATGTTAATTTATATGTTGCTGATTTTTTTAATGAATTTATATTTTTCTAAATTTTTTATATTCTTTTGTTTATGCAGTCAATTGGTGGGAAAGTTTTGGTGAAGATGTACCGGAGCTTTAATAGATCGTTATACGATTTCTTAGTCTCACATGTAGTGCGATAGGTTGTGGGAGAAATTGGAGCACATTTGATCATGTGCATTCCAAGAAAAGAAATCGTTTGGAGAAACAAAGGTTGAATGCTCTTGTTTTAGTGAAGTATAATCTTCAACTTGAAATGAGACGAGAGAAAATGAGAGAATGTGGTGATTTCGATCCAATTTGTCTATCTGATACAAAGGACAATGATGAGTGGATCACTGAGAGAGATATAGAGGAACCATGTCTTCCCACTGACCATTCATGGTTGGATGTTCACGAATGCTTCCAAGATGAAGGGCCTAGCAAAAAGAGGAAGCGAGGTGAAAATATATGGAATTATTATAAGGGACATATACCAAATAGTCCCTCAAACATTTTTTAATACTCATTTAGTCCAAGCCTTTTTATTTTGCCTCAAAAAGTCCTTTGCCACATATTTTGGAAAGGGAGTGACGCTGGCGCGGACCTCTAAAAATAAGAGAATATTGAGTGCTTGAGGGACTAAATGGGTTAAACTAAAAATATGTGTCCTTTTTAAAAAATATATATTTATAGTAGGGACTATTAAATAATTGACCCTTATTATAATCATTATTTATTTCTTACTAATATATATATATATATATATATATATATATATATATATATATATATATATATATATATATATATATGCTAATCTTATTGTTAATATATGTCAAAATTATTTTGTGTTATATAGGGCCAAGGAATTAAATGTTAGGGGGAAAGGCAAACAAGTGGCAGATGATGATATTGAAATTCTTAATGATGAGGATGACAATGATGAAGATGTAGAGGAATTTGAAGAGGGGGAGATCAAATTGTCATAGAGGATGATGATGATGATGATGATGATGATGATGATGATGATGATGATGATGATGATGATGATGATGACGACGATGATGGTGATTTTGGCCTTGACGATGATGACGATGAATGAAGAAGAATGATCATTGATGATGACTTTTTATGATTTATTTTTGTTTTTTACATTTTCAAGCTTAAAACGATTGAGAACATGTGCTACGGTTAACTTTTGTGCTATATTTTGGTATATTTTCATGTGATATGATTAGTTTTTTGTCATATTATGCTTAATTATCAATTCTATAGTGTCAAATCCCATTTACGTATGTTTTATTTCATTTTTATCATTTGATTCCGATTCGACCGGTTCGATTCATGATTCGATTCACGAGTCACGATTTGGGGGTAAGCGATTCACGATACGATTCGCGATTTGACAACTATGTATATAAGCAAGTAAAAAAGAAAACAAGACATTAAAATAATATACACTTAACCGACTAGACAAACCAATGGAGGAGATGAATTAATACATAAACCACCCATTTAAATAAATCTTTAAAAATTATAAAAGTAGTCTTTGTGGTTTATCACTTCACATAGTGTATATTGAGGTAGTGCAAGAGGCACCAGATTTATGTTTAGTCAATCCAAGACATGATATTACTCTAATGTTTTCATATTAACAATATCCTTGGTCATTGTTCATATGAACAACATTGTTGTTCCACATCAATCCCCTCTATTTGGACAAAACATGTCCTCAAATTAGGATAAAGCGGCTCGTCAGGAGGAGGATACTCAAATAGGTCTACAACGTTGAAGGTGGATGAAATATTCATACCATCTGATAGTTCCACCACACTAAGCATTATCGTTAATCTTCTTGAAGATACGAAATGGCTCATACCTCTTGTTCTTCAGTTTACTATAAGTACCTACTGGAAATCTGTTTCTGCGCAAATAAGCCATAACTAAATCTCCAACCTCAAAAAATTTGATCTTTCGATGTTTGTCTGCAGCTTCCTTGTACTTTGAATTAGCTTGTTCCAAAATTTACTTCACTTCGGCATGTATTTTCTGGGCCCGCTTTGCCATATTCTTTACTGTAATGCTAACCTTGGTAATGGGACCAATTCCAAAGCATGTCGTGAGGGTTTACTATACACGATCTCAAAAGGTGTTTTTTCAATTAATCGGTTCATCATGTTGTTGTATGCGAACTCCATCTGAGGAAAACCGCATCCCATTATTTAGCTCTATCTCCACACGTATAACGAATCAAGTTACCTAAAGTATAATTCGTAAGTTTAGCCGTCGGTCTGGGGATGTGTTGTGTTGCTATACTTCAAAGTACTATCAAATTTCACATCACGGTCAGACACAATGGATTTGGGCACCCTATGCAAATGAACTATCTCCCTGAATAACATATTGGTAATATTAGAAGCATCATCTATCTTCTTGCATGGAATCAAGTGTGCAATTTTTGAAAACATGTTAACCACCAAAAGTACATAATCCATCATGCTTTGGGTTCGTAACAGTACCAACACAAATTCCATGGAGAGATGATCCAAATTATGATGTATCACCGACAATAGCGTATAAAGTCATGTATTCTATACCTGTTCTTTCATGGTCTGGCATATGGGACATTTCATCACGTATCTGCCCACATCTCGCTTCAATTATGGCCAGGAATAATGTTCTTTTACCAAGATAATAGTATTCTCCTTACCTAGGTGACCTCCCAATCCTCCGTTATGCAACTCTCTGATGATCTTCTCCCAAAGGGATGTCCATGGAATGCACAGACGATTAGCCCGGAAGGGGAAACTGTCGTGAATGTGAAAATATCCAGTATTCAGCTTCGACCAACACTTCTCTCAAATGTCTTGGATGTTTTCATCGTCCACTCCTTTAAGCAATCAAAGCCCAAGACCTCGGTACTAAGAATAGTAAGTGCTCTCCTGCTTAGGGCATCTGCCCTAGTTTGTATCGTAGAGAAAAAGTGAACTTCTATAAGAAAGTGATCCAACAGGCATGCATCCTGTCATAGTTTTCTGACTATTCACAAACTTCAAGGCCTGGTGATCACTATAGAGTATAAACTCATGTTAGATAAGTTTGTGTTCTTAATGCCGTAAGGCATGAAACACAACAGAGAATTCCAGCTCATAAGTGGTCCATTGCTTCCTCGCCTCGTTCATCTTCTCACTGAAATCCTCTATTAGCCTTCCTTCTTGAGATAGAATAATATCAATCCCTATAACCGAGGCATTACATTCAACCTCAAATAGTTTATCAAAGTTTGGTAAGGCCAATACTGGTGCAGAACAAATCTTTTCCTTCAGTAACGCAAAACTAGCCTCACCCCCCTTCCCGCTGGAACTATCCCTTCCTTATAGAGGAAGTCACCGGTGCAGCTACGGTGCTGAAATTTTGGATATATCTTCGATAGAACGCTTCAAGTCTATGGACACTTCATACATCTGTCACTATCTTAGGCATGGGCTCTTATGGCTCGCACCTTTTCTTTATCAACCTGAGTGCCATCCGATCCCACAACAAAGGCCAAAAATAATACTTGGCTGGTCATAAAGCTGCACTTTTTCAAGATTATATATAACTTGTGGGCACGCAGGTCAGTAAAACCTCTATTAAGTGCCAATATGATCTACCTCATTATGGATATATACCTCTATTACGTGACCATATAAATGGTTTGAGCACCTAATTTATAAGTAGAATGAAAGTACTGGGAGCATTTGACAACCCAAACGACATAACCATCCACTCGTACAATCCTTCTTTAGTCTTAAAACCTATCTTCCATTCATCTCCACACCGGATCTGAATCTGGTGATAACCACTACGTAGGTCTATTTTGGTGAAGACCTTAGATCCTTCCAGCATATCCAACATGCCATCGAGCCTTGGGATAGAAAATTTATATTTCACTGTGATCTTATTAATGGCACGGCTATCCACGCACATCCTCCAACTTTCATCCTTCTTTAGTACTAACAAAGCAGGGACATCGTAAGAAACTCATACTTTTCTTTAGTAGTCCTTTTTGTAATAACTCTTTAACTACTGCAAAATCTCGTGCTCCTTAGGACTCATCCTGTACTAGGGTAAGTTTGGTAGAGTGGCCTCGAACACCAAATCAATATTGTGTTGTATATCACGCATTGGCGGCAAGTGATCTGGTAACTCTGCGGCCATAATTGATTGAGAATCTCATGGATTGATGTAGCTTATCTAATCTCTCCCTTCACAACTAGTGTTATTCCCTTTTTCTCTTCCTTTGTCAACTCTCAAAAATCTTTCTCCTCCAACGTTAGGAAAGTTGGCCCCTCCACTTTAAAATCATTGGGTACAGTTTCTCTTTCATTGGTTGGAACAGGGAAAACTTCTTCTAATGTCGTACAAATTGGTACGTGTTATCTTTGCCCTTGTGGGTGGCATCCATGTCATATTTCCACAGGCTCCTAAGTAATACATGACAAGCATCTATGTCTATGATATCGTAGATAATCTCATCTTTATAGTGGTTTCCAATTGAGAATGGATCTTAACATACATCTGTTAGACGCACTTCTGATCCTTTCTTAATCCAACCGACTCTATACGGTGATAGGTTTTTCTTAGCCTACAATTATTGGGCCTTAACCAGTACTTTGGAGATAATATTCTCGCTGCTTTCACTATCCACTATTACGTTGCACACTTTTGATCGTGCAACGACATTTGAATATGTTATGTCGTTGATAATCAACTTCCTTCCTTGGGGCCATAATAACCTCTGCACCACATAGGCCACATGTTCCCCGTCATCAAGTGCTACGATCTCTACCTTATCATACTTGCCTTCTACGAGTTCTTATTCTTCCCCTTCCACGTTCTCAACCATGTTTATTCGTGGCCTCATAGGACACTCATTAGACTTGTGCGCTGTTTGTAGTCAACAATAACATTTAATTGTTCCAAGATAAGCGTATTATCCAAGGTTAGGTCGGTTCTGCTGCGGCTGAGGATTCTGTTAACCACCCTAAGTACAGTTGGCACCTGCTCCTAGATCACGAACGTTGGCTCGAGATTGAAACTGGGTTATTGGTATAAACTTTCCTTTGTCTACTGTTGATTATGTATACAACGCTATAATGCAGGTGGGCGTTTGCTTTGTCGATCTCGTCAACTGAGCCTCAAACTTGGCTGTAATATTCGTTGTTTCTAATAAACTCCACGTGGTGCAGAGGCTAATCGGATCGTGAATCTCTGATCCATACCCAGCGGTGATATAGGAACGGTCAGCTCCAACCTTACCTCTAATGGGTGGAGACTCCACGTAGTACCTATATGGCCTATACATCGCCAAGCCCACATGTGTCGACGTGTGGTATACAGGCCGAACGCGCGAACCCTAAAGCCAATAGAACGGTCCACTGGTATGTCCACACACAAATATATATAATAGTACATATTATTATCCCATATAATTATGTAAGGTAATTACTATATAATTACCATAAAAGTCCATCCAAAGCTTCAACACATTTCATTAGTTAATAATTTACCATCTAATAAATTATTACTTCCATTCCAGAAAAATAATTACCTAACCATCCAACTTATTTAATTATTAATAATTAAAGTGTGGGTATAACACTACTCCATTTATTTATTAACCCGCCATAAATTCTTTTATCCTTAAATACATATATGTTCCTTATTAAATTCCTCACATTAATAAACCGTCTAAGCCTCTCTGATTTTGAAGTTTAGAAGAATCAAACTAAGTCAAAAGGAATAAAGTATCGCATCGTCCCATACATCGCTCGAATGAAATGCTTGGTCGTTCGCGCGACTTCATATGTCGTTTGAAGGACATGCATGGTCGTTTGAACGAACTCATCGTCCTCATGCTCCTTCCTTTTCCTGCTTTTCCAGATAAGTTCCAACCCTAAATTCTCAACTTCGACGCCCAGAAAACATGGATACCAGTCCATACAAAAATCAATCCCACATTAACCATTTTAAGTGATGTAAAACCAAGTTCCTTAGTTCAAAATCAACCCAACAGTCATGTTTTGTAAGGGTCCTAAATTAATAATGAATGTCTACGAATTTCAGTCCTAACTTTCTCAAAGTTTGAACATTCATCATGGGGTTCATTTCTAGATTTAGTCCACAAATTCACAGTGTCTTCTCCTACATTAGTTCATTTGATTATTCCAAAATCATCATCAAATCTTAAAGAATATATCAACTATTTCCAGATTTACATGGTCTAAATTCCTAGAATAATTTCTACATAATTGTCCATCATCTACATCCATTTGTTCATCACCAATTCAGTCAATTTAAACCTAATTCTCAGGGATTGAAAGGGAATAATTACATGCATTTATAAATTAATTGTAAATCATAAATCAAAAAAGAAAATTCTTGCCTTTGACTTTGTAGAAGAGATGCCCATTGATTTTCTTCTTTGGTTCCTTTTTGTTTAAGCCCTTTTCTCCCTTATTTAGTGTTTCTCCCAATTCCTTCCGTAACTGTAACTTTTAGGTTTGTGGAATGTTAGTAGGGAAGTGGTTTACCCTCACTTAAACTCTAATCAGTTTCTTAATCCTGAGTTGGACCTATGCCCTCCTTTTGGACCTGCAAATGAGCCCGAATCCATTATCTAATTGGCCCGAAACTTCCCCAACTTATATATTATTGACCCATGACCATTTTTAAAGGCCTAAATATCTAAACTATCCCATATGAGTCCCGAAATGTATCTCAAATTATTTACGCCAATACTAATTACTTTTAAGTTGTGTCGCACATAAACTATGTCATTTATTTTATCATATGCAAATATCATATTTATGCACATAAAAAAATGAATCACACACAAGTATACTAAACGACAAATTTCCACTTGAGATTTTCGAATGAAATTTAGGTCCAATTTTCAAAATCAACTATTTATTCCAAAAATAATATTTCATTATTTATTTATAAGAAAAATATGGGGTATTGCAGGGATCTTAATTTTTAATCTAAGAGGATACGTGGAGTGCTTGGGTGTGTTATGGGTTTGAATATGTAGAAGGACTATAGATCGTTTGGATATAACCCCCCTACCAGAGTGGGCAGATGAATCATTGGCCAACCAAGAACATAAGGGTATTGACTTTGTCTGTCTAGCAGTCGGTAAGTGCAGAATTGGTGTTACAACGTTGGGAACTCCACTATTCATGTCCTTTGCAACTTGGAGTCATTTTAGCTTTCTCTTTTTTTTTTGTTGGTGGTTCTTCCTAATTGTTTTCATTTTCCAAGGTAACTTTTGAATTCATCGATTCTCCAGTTTTGATTCTTTCCTAATTGGGGAAGGAAGGCTCTCTCTATATATGTGAAAGAAATGTGAGAATATGTGTAAGGATTACTCTTATAAGTTCAAGTCAACATGCATTTAAGTGAGACTTCACTAAATTATGCCACTCATCGGATGATGCTTTTTTTTTCTATGTATACTCCACCACTGAATAATGAACTATGTCAGACTTCGCCTCTTACTCGACTGGGAGTGACCACACGTGAACCCAAGTCGTGTCTCATAGACATTTAAACTCGATAGACCGATCAAATACTCACAGTAGACCGAATTGAACAAGCCAATGGCATTAGTAGATGAATAAATGGTTATCGTAAGGAAAATTAATGAGAGTAATTTTAAGTAGAAGAGAGTCGTAACTATTTGACACCCCGATCAACCACTAGGGGCCACTCCCTCACTTACCAAAACAAAAAGACCAGTTGTGTATACCCCAAATAGCCACGTGGAAAACCACGTTGGTGAGGCACCACTCTAGCAGTTAATGGATAGTGAGTGTATAATGAAAGTACAACTACTATATTAAGTTATAGGAGGGTTACAGTAACAGACTACGAAGGGTTTAAGTAATAACTTTATAGTTTTCTTAATCGAGATATACACATTCCCTTATTCCCTTTCCCCATAGATTTATGTCAATATCAAATTGAACCACGTAGAGTTGGTTGTAATTACTTATATGTTTTTCTTACTCATTTGTCTAAATTTAAGGTGTATTTTTTTACTCCCACGTCTTTGGCACCATTTTTAGGAAGTGAAGCATTGATAAACCATTGATTGACACCGAGTGAACAAGTCCATCAATGGCCTCATTAAAAAACAAGGCTTCATTACGATAAATTGGCTCAATTCCTTGCTCAATTGCAGCAAGCACCACTTGTATTGGTTCATGCCCTATACCAGCAAGGGGAGGGTCAACAAGTGGTCTATGGCAGACCGATCCCTTAGGAATTATTTACACAACATATTTATCGGTAAATTAAAGACAACCATGTGTAATTTCAATATGGTAATTATCATTGAGGGCGTGGTAAACATTTTAACACAATGGGTTATGCATACATTTGACACTTGTCAAAGCTTTGAATGCGAGCACCTATATAGTAGTTATTGGATCATGAGTGCACCTAAGCGAGAATAATCAATTGAGTAACCATCTAGTAGTTATAATTGCAGTTTCATAGCAAGGAACTCTATAAGTAGTTAAAGGATGAAGGAGAGGAGGACTCCCTCAATAAAAAAATATATTAGTTGTTTTATCTTGTTTTCATTTTTTTTCTTTTTCTTTTCAATAATTTACATCTTTCCTTTTATTCAAAGTAGTTTGTAAGGTATATTTTATGTGATTCTCTTTACATTTTATTAAAAATTCATTTACCTTTACATTTAAACTATTTTTACATTTCATAGTGTAACTTATTTACTTTTCTTAGCATAATTATTTCCCTTTACTTTATTCCTTTTATTTTATTATTTAATTTAGTTTAAGATTTTTTTTATCTTTATGAACTTTACATTTTCTTCTTTAGATTATAGTTAAGTAAATTTATTTAACATTCACAATAAATTCTTCCCTAAGGGAAGCATAAGTCTTCTTAATTGAAGCAACGATCAATGCACAATCGTCTCATTATCGCAAGGTTGAGATAATCAATTGTTTGCAAGACCATAATATAGCCTGACACACACAAACCAAGAAATATATATTTAGCATGCTTGGTGGGACATGAGTGTTATGTAATTGTTTATTATGGCTGGGACTAGAAGAAGCAACGATGGTATTGAAAATGCGAGTGAAATTTGTTCAACCAGACAACATATCACCAATGAAGAGGAAACAATAGTTGAAACTTCCCAAGAGTTGATGCTAATTACTCAAAACCAAGAGTTGATTATAACTATGGCTCCAAGGGTCAAAAATCATAATGCAACACCTATTGTTTTGTGTCCTTGAGCACCAAATTTCAATTAATACACCAGTTAAACCCGATGTTTGATCATCTTGGAAACATAACGTAGAATGTTAGCACAATGATCACGACAATGACTAGCAAGTTGTTTACTCCTATTGTTGTCGTGTCCAATGGTCAAGGATATGAACCAAAAATTGGTGTGTATACAATTACTCAATCTAATCCTTATTACTTTGTGTGTTGTTGACCTAATATTGGTGAAACCAACTTTGGAACTAACTTAAGGATGGAAAATTACACAAATGCCACTGGTCTAAGGGTAAACAACCCACTATAGGGTTTGAGAATAATTAACACTTTCCAGTAAATGGTTTATAATAATAACCTAGCATGAAGAATGCATGTTCCAGGAGTAAGAATTAATAACCTATACTTCAATGAAACCAATTTATGTTATCTAAGATCTTAAAACTATGGGGTAATAATTAGTCAAGTATTAAAAATTGTATAAAGGTCTGTATTTTGTGTGTTGAATTTACTGCGCGTCATTTTTTTTTTAGTCAGCTTTTTAAGTGACTTGGCTATATGTGTTGTATAATGTTGGATGGTTTTAAACTTGTTCTTAGCAAGTTATGCATAGCTTACGTTGAACTATAATATTACTCGTTGAGTGCAAGAGCTAATCAATAGAAGTATTCTATGTTTTTTACTCAATGTGTTTTGCATGTCTACTTGTAAATTTTAGGTGAATGTTATGTCACGTGTGGTATAGTATTGTATAGTTGTTTTTCTAGTTTTTATTAGCAGTGTAACTTCGGGTTTATGTTGTAATGCATTAATTATAAGATGTGTTCTTTTTTAAGTATATTTATGTTGTATACAAGTAGGTTGTCATGTGGTTGAATTTTTTTTTATACATATATTATCTATATATATATAGTCGTTTTTTATATATATACCTTAATCTTATAACTATTACTACATAAACTTTATTATTTTCTCCTTCTTGAAATTAATTTCTATTTACATAATTTTGTTATAAACATTTTTGTGTGTTAGTTATATATAATTTCTTACACACTATTTACAATCTTCTGTAATTTTATAATATTTTTATTATTACTACTTTATATATTCTTTATACATTATTATATTGTTAATATAATTGTTACTTTCTATATATGTTACCTATTATATACTCTAACATCTTATAACTAATTTATAATACACTAACCTTTTCATATATATGTTATCTATAGCGGTTACTTTATTATGTTAACATTTTATTATCTAATATTTTATCAAATATGTGTATACACTTGGTCTATTAATTATTATTTATATTTATATACATTACTTATATTATATTATATATGTAGTACAATAGTTAATTATTTATTTTACTACTCATATAATTACTATATCCTCCTTTGGATATTTTATCTACTTAATTATATATATAATAATGCTCTTGTGCGGGCTAGTTCACATTTTAAGAATGCGAACCAGACATGTGTCACCTAACGGTGCCCCTATAAATTATCGCCTCAATTATAGACACACTCGCTTTCTTTTCTGGGCTCACCGCCAGATGACACATATTCGGTCCGCATTCTTAAAATGCGGATTAGTCTGCATAAGAACAAGACTGATTATATATAGAGATAATTATATTTAAGTCCCATTTGGCGGGTCGACATTCATATAAGTCCTATTGACTTTTCAACAATCATATAGGTCCTATTCTAACTTTTTAGGGAATTTTTTCACAATTTTACCCTTTTATAACTAATCATCCGTAACTTCCTTTAGGAAGTTACATAAGTGGTTGGATTTTTTTTTAATCTTTAATTGGTCATAACTTTTGATTCACAAATCCGTTTTTCGCAAAATTACTATTTTTGAATTCTACTTGACGAGATCTATCAAACAAGATCCATGAAGGCTATAAAATTTCAAAGAAAAAAATTTACACAAACTATAAACTTTACTATATGCACTATAATATGAAATAGTTTTATATATGTGAATTTTCACAAACACACAATAACATTTACTGTGGTAATATTACACAATATATATATATATATATATATATATATATATATATATATATCCAGTGGATCCAAACCCTCTTTTTTCAAAATTACCTTATATTCAAAGGTCCGCACTAACGGCATCCAATCCTTAGCACCATTATTGGATCTTCAACGACCTTCGTCAGAGCTCCGATTTGGGGTGGGTAAGGGTGGCATGTGGTGCCGCTGGCACGGACCTTTGAAAATAAGAGACTTTTGAATAAATGGCTTTTGGATCGATCGGAGTGTCATGGGGTGCCACTGGCGCGGACCGTTGAAAATAAGATTAGATAAATGGGATCTGGATCCTCTTGAGCATCGGTTTGGGGTGAGTAGGGGTGGCATTAGGTGCCGGTGGCGCAGAGCTTTTAAAATAGGAGCATATTGGATATATATATATATATATATATATATATATATATATATATATATATATATAAATGTGATAACACAGTAAATGCTATTGTTTGTAAAAATGTCATAGATATTAAACTTTATTATATACAACAGAAAATGAAATAGTTTTATACCTGTGACATTTTCACAAACAATAACACTTACTGTGTTAATATATTTATGAAATAGTTTTATATATATAACATTTTCACAAACAGTAACATTTACTGAGTTAATATTACACAATATATATATATATATATATATATATATATATATATATATATATATATATATATATATATATATAGCATTTTCACAAACAATAACATTTACTGAGTTAATATTACACAATATATATATACACACACACACGGTAGATCCAAACCTCTTTTTTTTTAAA